>NW_004624864.1:997304-1020151 GCF_000247695.1 Heterocephalus glaber | reverse complement strand
TCAGACTTTTGCACCTCATTTCCCCCAGAAATTGCCTTTTGTGGGGTGGAAGTCTGGGTTTGTGACTTGCTTAAATGCCTTCTCATTTTTGTTTTTGGTACTCTCCCTGGTTTAATTCCTGGGCTGATATTATGAAGTTGTTTATTGTAAGTATCTTTGTTGGTCTATTTAAAACTCTTATGGAATGATTGCTTCTCAGAGGTGTCTTCCAGATATAGCTGGTCTTTAGGTTTTGAGTCTCTAATGACTCTGAGGCTATCTCATTTTCCTTATACCAGGAAGGAAAACTGTTTAGATCAATCACGACACCTTAGCCCAAGTCATACAATCAGCAACACCATAGCATCAAATACCTCTTAGAGAATGACAGTTTGTGGTAGTTATTAATCTATCACCTTTAAAAAATGAAGGGCCTCCTTCAAGGCATGTCTCTGCTGTCACAATAGACAACGTGGGCAGCAGTGTGCAGGTGTAAATCAATGAGTCTCAGTAAGCTAGTCCCAGACCCGTGAGATTCAGGCAGATTTCTGGTTGCAAGTCCCAAGCTGAGCTCCCTGTCCTTCTGCAGGGTTGCACTCTGCAAGTTTCTACTGCAGGTTTCAGCTGCTTTTCCCCTGAAGAAAGTCCAGTTTCCCATGGGAGCTGATGATCCCTCCAACTTACCACACATGGTGGTCTGGTGTGCCTTTATTACAGAGATTCCCTTCACTTTTCCAGCGGGCTTGTTTTCATCAGGGAGCCTGAGACAGGCACTCTCTCTGTTGTTCACTCCTGGCGCTCAGGACAATGGCTTTTGTCCCCCTGTGCCTCTGCAGTGTGTAACCAAGTAGCTGCACAGCCAAAAGGCCAGAGGCTCGGGGTGGGGGTGGGGTGGGGTGAGGTGTGGGGAGTATTATTGGAGGTGCCCGGTGCGGCCCAGCTGTTAGCTGGTGGGCCTGCCCAGGTCGGAGGGTCTAAATGATTGAATTTTAAGAGCAGTTTTAGTTTTAGCAAAGCTGAGAAAGGTACAGAGATAATCCGTATGCTATGATGTCCTCACACATACGGAGCCTTCCTATTACCAACATCCTCCCACCAAAGCGGCACATTTGTTACAAATGAGACCTCACATTAACAGACTAAATGAGAGCCAAAAAGGAAATAATTTTAAGTGCTACTAACAGCTAACGATTGTGTTTTGTGTATTTCCAAATTGCCAAGACAGTACATTGCTCATGTCTTGCCACAGAAATTAAGTGGGGAGGTGGACATGTCACTTAGCTTTGACTTTTTGCATGTATATTCTGACATGAACATCAGGCTGATTTTTTTTTTTTTTTGGTACGGGGGATCGAATTCAGGTCCTTGCGCTTGCGCAGCAGGCAGCGAAACCACTGAGCTAAATCCCAGGCCCATCAGGCTGATTTTTACTGGGAAGTAAGAGGAAAATAAACTCTGGAAAAGGAGAAGGCTTCCCAAGAGAGACAGGAGTGGAAGTGGGTGGCATCGTTCCTCAAACTACACGCTGACTTTTGAAGCGCAAGCGTCTTTGTTTTCCCTTTGTTTCAGGCAACTTCTTTTTCTCTACACGCTGCCTGCATGAAGTAAGTCACTGTGACCACTGGCTTCCCCCCCATTGTGTCTTGGAGAGCTGTCTCCTCACAAACTTTCTGTTTATCTCAATGGTTGCTGCTGAAACGTCAGACCTCAAACGTGATCTCCATTTTCCCCAGTTTTCTGAGGTTCCCCAACTTATCGAACGTGGGTCTAATTTCCTTTCGCTTCACTTCTTCCTGAGTGATCTTCCCTCCAAGAACTTTTCAAAAATGAAGTGATCAGGACACGCTCTCTTTGTACAGCTGTGGATCTTTTATTGAACATGGGAGACAGATGGGGAGGTTGTTGATTGTCCTGTCGGGATTGGGATAAATGAAAATGAAGGCACAAGGTCAATTCTATGTGGCAGTCCATGTGACGAAGGCCTGGGTTGTTAATATTTGCTCCAACGAACCTCCAAACCTTCGCTGTTGTGGACAACATAATTACCAACTCCTGAAAAGGAGGAGGAAGAGAACTGGGTCACATGCTTTGCTCACTGAACCACCAGGCACCAGGCCCTATCTCTTCCACCCTGTGGTCCGTTCCCCAGAAAAGCTCAGGCCTTCACCCCTGAATGCTTGGGGCGTGTTCACTCTTTGCTCTTTTTGGTACATCTCCTCCTTACCTTGGCTCAATGATCTGCCATTGCTCAGAAGTTCCCAGTAGGTTCTGTCATTATTGTTGGCCTTCAGGCCCTGAACAGAAGTGATGTAGGGGCCCCATGAGCTCTGTTCCACTGTGAAACTGTGGGGCACAAGGAACAAGTTGCATCAGCTTAGACTTTTCATGGGTATTTGTTAAACTTTAATGTACTTAAGAATCACTTGATGTCATTACAAAAATGTATGGATTTCCCGGCCCCATCCCTTGATAATTTGATTCCGAGATCTAGGCTGGAGGCCAGGAGTGTGCATTTTTATAAACAGTCCGGGTGATTCCTGGCTAATGGCACACCCATGGTTCCACCTCCACAATGGTTATAATAGACACTTTGCAGTTAATAACTTCAACTTTCTGCCCCAGGATACTAACTGCTGAAGATACGGAAGCAGTAGAAGAAAATGTTAACCTCATATTTCAGAGGCACCATATGTTAGTGGATTTTCTCTTAGTGAAGAGGATCTGGAAAGAATAATTTGAAATTTCATGTTGTGTTTATCAATGAGTGACACAGTTGATGTCTATTTCCCACTCCTTAGTTATTTTTCTCCCATAACCTCGGCTGTGAGATGTGGATGAATAGCAAAGGTACCCGAAGTATTTTAAATGTACTTTGTATTTGGGTGCAGTGTATTCTTGCTAAGTCTTTTGAAATTGTAGTAAATGCCTTAACCCCAGGTAATGTTCAGACACACCCAAATACAGTCTCATTCTTTTTCCGAGCTTCCTCCATCACGTCCAGGAAGACAGAACCACTGGGCACGGTGATGGTGGTGGAATATATTTCACTGATTTTCACAGAATAATGGACAGAGATATTCGTGGGTGAGTTAGGAGGTGTTGTGGTGTCAGGCTCATGACTGGGGATGTTGAAGTTACCTGGCAGAGACAGAAGGGCAGAGAGAAATTGTCAGAATATTAAAAACGGTGTCAGAGTTTGCACACTCCTCCAGCACCTAAAGACTCCTTTCCTTTAAAGAGGGATAGATTTGTTTCAAGAAGCAAATATCACCAATCAAGGGGCAGAGCTCTCACATGACTAAAGTAGAAATTGAAACAAGAGACTTCACCAGCTTGTGAGTGCTGGCATTTGTCCCCGCTCCCAGCTTTTTAGGCAATTCAGTTTCCCCAGTGTCCATTTCTCAAGGAAGGTCTTGAGTTTTCTTTTCTTTTCTGTTTTCTTTTTTTAGGTGCAGAATCCAGTAGTGTTTGTCCATGTCTCCCTTTTAATCTTTTAATATTTACTGTACTCACAATCCTACTGAATTATTTCATTCAACCCTTACAAAAATCAGAGTTAGGTGCTGTTATCAGTTCTCATTTTTTACATTAGAAAACTGAAGCTTAGAGGTGAAACATTCTGTCCAAGCTCCCTAATTTGTAAGTGGCAGAATTAGGAACTGACAGCGATAAAAGGAAATGTCTCCTTTCTTTCTACCTTCTGGCAAAATCATTTGTTTGAATAATTGACTCATTCCTTGTTTTTCTTCTATTATTGCCACCTTCCCTCCACACAGATGTCTTACTTCCCAGAGGGATCACCGAGTGGGAAGAAAGCAACAGTCAGAAACACGATACCCAACTTCTGCACTCTGTTTAGAATGGGAATGAGGCTCAGATCTTTGTACCCCCAACAGAAGACATCCCTTTGGAGATGAACACCATTTAATCAGTTCACCTTGTTTATCAGTATTGGAATGAAAACCCATGACTACCACTCCAGCAACAAATCCTCTGGGGTTTGTAACCCCTGATGGTGTATGAGAGCTGAATTTAGAGAACTGCCATGCTTGCTTATCTGGACGCTTTGCGTCCCTTAGGAGACCTATGTCACACATGCTTTGGGTTAAGTTACAGCGAAAGGCAAAACAGCTTACTCTTTAGATCTTATACCTAAGCCACTGGCACAAGAAAAGTCTTTGTCAACATCCAAGTAGGTCTTTCCCATGAGGGTAGTTAAGACCTGGGCCGCAGCAGCTGGAAGAGTGAACGCTCCCTGAGAAATTTCCTTGAGTATTGTGTCCAGAGTTTGTTGGCAGTTCCATTCACTTTCTTTGTAATGGTCTGACGAGACGAAGAGGGCCTGATGAGAGAGGAAATGAGGGACCCTTCCAATAAATATCTAGCTCAGTAAATATTTACCCGACATCAAGAACACAGGAGGCACCTTACTTAATTAAGTTATCTTTTCCACCATCAAGAAGCTTATAAATGAGTTTGGGTGGAGAGGTAGGGAGTCGCTTAATAACACAAGCCACGGTGGCCTCTGTGAAAATAGATGTACTGAGCCATATTCACGTCTCTGCCCGAATACTGAAAAAACACCTGTCACATAGGACACACTCAATAAATACAGTGCACAGGCTACCTGTCATGAAAGGAGCACTAGGATGAATGCTACAAAAGAAGCATCGTGTGTCATGGCCTCTGAAAAGAGGGGAGGAGCTCATAAACATTCAGTGAGGCCAGGAAAGGCTTTGTCAGAGAAGGCGGTGATGGAAGTGGGCATTGAGAGCTGAAATGAGGAGGATTCTGTATGAGCAAAGGCCTAGAGCAGGAGCCACAAAGACCCGGCCGGGTGGTGAGGGGGGTACCTGTAGTTTTACAAAATCCCCAGCAACTCTTCCTGGTCTAGCAGGCCTGGTGGCTAGGGAACATTTGAAGCAATTGTGGAAGAACAGGCTGGAATGAACGGGCCATCATGGCAAATGCCTGGGGCTCGGGGTGAGGTGTCTGACGTCATCTGACTGACTGACGGCAGAGGGTCTGGTCGTTTGTTGAACAGAAACTGTCCACGCAGCAGAATGTAAGCTCAGCTAAAGGGGCAGAATCGTGAGATGTAAAGGAGAGGGGGAGTTGGGGTAAGCAGGGCAAGAGCTAAAGTGGGCTGCGCTTGAACATGCTGCTCTGTATTTCCCAAGAAAAAGATACTTCTTCTTCTCACATTTTCTTGGAGATTCTCCAACCTGATCAAGTGTCAGTAAGCACTCACACACGAGGAGGAAGGTGAGGCAAGGCCTCCCCTCCAGAGCTCTTGCAGGCAGCCGGCTGTCAGTCCCACCAGGCAGCAGCACCACCCGAAGCGCTTTATACTGAGCCCGGGGACCCCGCCTCACGCCTCTGTTTCTGTGTCTCCTGGCTGGTGTGGGGCTCAGAGGTTGGCGCTTTCTAGGAGCTCCGTCAGATGATTCAGTTGTGCAGCCACACGGGAAGGCACTGTTTTATATTACGTTCAAATTTAGCATACAAACAGCCTCGGGCCGGCCTGCATTGCCAGTCTCATCCTGTAATGTTTCCCAAGGGCCCTATGCTGGCTCTGCTGAACACCCCGGCCATCAAATTCATGATGCTATTTTGTGCCTTTCCATCTTTGTCCTTGCTGTGTTTTCTCCTGTGAAAATCCTCTCGCCCTAAGTCAGCTGGCAAAGAACTCTTCATACTAACGTGCCAGTGACTTGTGAAATAAACTTTCCCAGCTCTCTTTTAGTATCTACCCCTTGGAGTTGAGTATATCAATGGATGAGTGCAGAATTAAAGTGCTGGGCCTCAGGGAATGTGTGCAGAACAGATAGGTGTTGAGTGTGAGTTTTGAGAAATGTCAAGGTTCCATCCCCATCTGCAACATTTTGTGGCTGTGTAAAATTCACAAGTTACTGACCCCCTATAACGGAAGCTCCTCTTCTAGGAAATGGAAGGAATAATTCTTTCCTTATTGCATTGTTGTGTGCATTAGTGAGTTAATACTGATACTACACTACACACAAATACTAGCTTCTGTACTACCACTGCTGCTTGCTCCTTCTACAACAGTAATCTAATTTGGATGGGAAGATGCATGTTTGAAAGTATGATACATAGCAGAGTGTGAAATTGCATGTGAAAGAACAAGGTAGGTAGATTTCAAACTTCCTAAGAAAATGTAGTTAGGAAAGGCTTCATAGAATATTTGGCTATTGCTCTAAAGATTGGAGGTGAGAAGAATACATTTCAGATGGGGAGGGGAGTCGTATAAGGAAAGTTAGTGCAGAAACAAGGAATGGGGACGATCTTAGGGAGCTCAGAAGAAAGCATCAAGGTACTGCTTTCTCCATGGCTCATTTCCTTCTTCTATTTCACCCTCCAACTTACCTGCATAGCTGTTCCGGTACTAAATGTATTGCCAATGAGACCATTTTCTTTTTTCTCAGACAAAATCTTTTTTACTAGTGATTGTATATGATCATCAATGCTCCTTAAATCCTTTTTATCTGTCTTTGTCTGTCCATTTATTAGACCTCTCTTCACACACGTCAGAGCCAGGACAGCCATTGCCCCAGTATCTGTGAGGAAATAAAACACAGATCAAGCATCCCGCTTTGTCCTGGGCGGAGGGTGTCCTGGGGGGAAGGACTTTCAGTGCTATCAGAGCCACAGAACCGGAAACGGGGTGGTTGGTCATGCTAATGGATGATGGGAGAGAAAGGATTTCAAGATACAGCGGTCATTCCTTTCGTACCAACCCTCCAACATTTCACAATTCCTTCCCTATGTTGAGTTGCCAGGTATCCCATACTTAATACTTCATATTACGGCCATGAAACACACATAGACTTGTAAGTGCACGCATGTGGACAGGCTTCCGCTTTAGATCTTGGCTGCTCTCATCTTTTCCATCTTTCTCTCATCCTTCAGCTGCACTGGCAAAGGGACTGAGAGAAGTCAGGATTACAGACTAAACAGCCCCTTATCCTGCGCAGAAGATGGCAGTTAGCAGGGTTGCTCTTCATCATCTTCATAATTAAGGGAAAGGATGAGGCGCGGGTTGGGGAAAAGGGAGAAAGTTCTTCATCTGGCTTGATACTTGGTTGTTTCTTTGACCTTCGGCATAGACCTTCCCTCTCACATCACAAAAGGAGCATGAGGAATCTCACATTCTCCTTTCTGAAATACCGAATGGCGATTCACTTTGAACTTCTCGGGGAAAATGCATGTGATCGGGGTTTTGTTAATAAAATCTTTGCTTACATCTTTGTCCTCAAGTGTTCTACCTATTCTCTCTTCCAGCAGAGTTAGTGTTTCTGTTTTAATATTCAGATCTTTGATCCATTTTGATTTTAGTTTAGTGCATGGTGAGAGACATAGGTCTAGTTTTAGTCTTGGGCATGTGGAAAGCCAATTTTCCCAGCATTATTAAATGTATTAAAGAGGCTCTCTTTCCTCCAGTGAGGGTGTTTGGCTCCTTTGTCAAAGATGCGGTGGCAGAGTGTGTCTGGAGTTGTTTTACATCTTCTATTCAGACATTTCTAGCTAAATGGATGCACCTAGAGACCATACTCTTAAGTGAAATAAATCGGACACAGATGTGCAAATACCACATTGTTTCTCTTGTGTGAGAATCTGAAAGTGTAAAGAAGGACCAAAATGTATAATAGATATTGGGAAATAGGAAGAAAATGTTCAAATGGGAAAGGGCACAAGGGAATGAGGAAAAGGAAAGGAAGGAAGGGAAAAGAAAAAATGAGAAAAGAAAGATAAAATGGAAACAAAGCTCTGGCAAATAAGAAGATTATAGGGGTAGAAAGGAGGGGAGGGGTGGGAACGATGAATCAAGATCCAGCATACACAGGGACCAATTCTATACGATGGATGTGATCATTATGGATATCTAAATTGTACTAATAGACTTAGTGATAAAAAGGACTGAAAATGAAAGTCTGAATAAGGCATAGCTCATCACTGAAAGGGCAAAAACACCCGTTGACCAGGTCCTCTGCGTCAAGGGAACTGGGTAATGACTCACCCACAGTGAATTGGCCATGAAAATAATAGTTTTTATTTTCAGGAGCGAAGAGTTCAGCAACTTGGCTGGTAGAGTATTGGCCACGGAACAGGCACAAGGCCAACACGCCCAGGCCGAGCTGGTAGTAGTTAGTCAGGGGGCTGCCGTCGTGTGCTTCTGAGAGAGAGAGAGAGACAGAGGAGAAGGGGTGGTTTACTTACGACGTGGTCCTGGGTAACACACTTTTTCATCTACTCCTGCTTACTCTGGTCCCATTTTGCTATATTTAAAGAGAGGAAAGTAATAGGAGGGAGAGATCACTCAGAGGATCAGCAAACTTGAGAAATTTAAAGGCTCTTTAGGGCCTCCAAGTTCAATTCAACCCTTTTCATTTTATAACTGAGAAGATAGAGCACTAAAGAGATTAAAAGACTTTCTAGCTTATCCTTCTTTATGGCAGAGTAGTACTCCATTATGCATAAATAACACATTTTCTTTATCCATTGATCTGTGGTTGGGCATATAAACTGCTTCCAAGATTTAGCTATCATTAGTTGTGCAGCTATAAACATGAGTATGCATGAATCACTGTAATATGCTGTCTTTAAACTCTTTCAGGAAGCTATCTAGAAAGAGAATAGCTGGGTCAAATGGAATTTCTAGTTTTAGATTTTTGAGGTATCTCCATACTGACTTGAAACTTAAAATATAAATAAATTAAAGAGTGAATAAATGTAATAGGAAACAGGGAGTCAGATCTTTTGCAGAGACGGAGGGAGGTAGAAGGGGGGAGAGAGGAAGGGGAGGAAAAGTAGAATGAAGATGTGTTCTGTACACGTACCAGCTCCCCATGAGGGATGCAATTGCTACATAGTGGACACATGCACTAGTGAAAAAACATACTCGCCAGATATTCAGGTGGTTACAGGGCTACGATTAGCTTTCCTACCTTCAAACCTCTTGCGTTTTCAACAGTGAGGCTGATCCTGTGAGTGGAGGCATGGGCTGCAGGCATCTCAGAGAAGATGGGGTTGGAGGGACTTAATAAATATTAGGATAAGTATTGGTTGGGAGTTGACATAAAAATAGTGTTTCACTACCAGCCTCCATGGCAACCATATTTCCCAGTGCTAAAGTACGATGGACCCTTGACTTACAAACTCGATCACTTCCTGAGGGCTGGTTGTCACTCAAGTTGGTTGTAAGTCAATACAGCTGAGATCTGGATGTTTACCTGGGTACACGCTATGGATAACAAGAGGCAGGTGAATCTTCCATTAGCTTAAATAACCCAAGTTATTCGTATGTCAGGCTGTTGTACTTTGGTCATCTTTAGCTGTGGATTCTTTGGCACTAATGACACAGCTGTTCTTATGTAACTCATTATTTGCTCAGCTGTTTCTTGTGTAATTCATTATTTGTCTAAAAGCCAAGCTTGTGGACCAAAGAACTGTGTCTTATGTGTGTGTATGTCTGCTATCATGTGTAAAGTGGCTTGGTGTAGGTCAAGGCTCAGGTCAGCATTATTAAAAAGAAAATTCAAGATGCTGCTGAAAGAGAGAAGGTGGGAAGTGTCCTTCGCAGTGAGAGGGTGAGGAGGGTGAGACCAAGGGACCCTTTCTACAGTTCCACAGCCGAGGAGGAGACCAGTGTGTCCAGGGTCACGGAACACTCGATTCTTACTCATATTTTCAATTTCTGCCTGGAGCTTGTTTTCTAAATGGCCGAGTAGATGATTCTCATATATGAAGATTTCATCAGCTGTGCGACATGCTCCCAAAGCCAGGGTAATCAAGGCAAGCTGTCCCGAGCTGAGATTTGACCCTGTAGAGAAAAGCATTCAAGTTTAACAAGGCACAAGCTCGTGAATTTTTTTGGGCTTCTGTCTTCCTAGTGACTTCTGTTGGCTATCATTTCTTTTTCATCTTCTAGTCTGCACAGAACTAATGTTTTCTTACTCTCCTCCTTTCCCCCAAATGGAGATTTTATGGCTATTCTGTTATCACTGCAAGCTGGATCTTAGTCTTTTCCATAAAATTTCGGCATACATCTGTATACAAGTAATCTTTATAAAAGTGAAAAAGAAGAAAAATAGATAAGAAAACCTGGGGATTTTCTTCTCTTGCTGGTGTCATTTTGCCAGATAGTAATGTCTGATGTCAATGTTCTGCTTTATGGAGTATCAAAACTCTCAGGCTTCTCCGAACTCCTAAACTAATACTACGAGGGGTTAAGGGGGCTTCATTTCCCTCTCACATTAATTAGAAAACTGGCTCTTATTAATTAGTGACTGGCTTAAGGCTGACCCTGGACTCAGCCCCCAGTCACTGTTGTCCCATGCATGTTTCTCTCCTGGGAGCTTTCTTAGTTCTGGTCACATCCTTGTGTTGTTTGGAGTGTAGCCAGTTTATGCATCAGTATTAGTGGGTGAGAGTCCATATCTCCTTTTGCTTTCCTTTCCTTATCCACAAAGGAAAAAGGTTTTCCTTTTCCACAAAAGGAAAACCATTTTCTTTGAAGGAAAATGGTTTTTAGGACCTCAAGAAGCAAGACCAAGTCCTAGAGTGAGTGGCATGGGATTGGTATTTTCGGGCATCTTTCTGTCACCTCAGGTTTTAGGCAGCTCGAATAGATGTGGCGGAGGTACATTCGATGGTTATGTTTCAGGATTAGGGAGATGACCTTTTTAGGTAGGTAGATCTTTGCTTACATCATCCAGACAGTATAAGCACTCACCTTTCCTCCCCACATACTTTTTGACCTGTTGAGAGAGTGGCTGGATTAGGGTTTGGTTCTGGATCCCGACCAGTCTGAGCGACAGCAGGACATCAGCAGACTGGGTTCCCGTGGTATATTTTGAATTGGTCATTGTACTCAACAGAGGGTGTAGGCGGAAGTAGTTTTCTTCACTTACCTCTGTGGCAGAGAAGGGCAGAAACATTACAATATTATTATGAGGTAGATCAGGGCTGCTGCGTTGCCCTTTCTCTTCATTAAACCCTGAGGCTCAAAGGCCAAGCCTGGACCCAAATCTACCTAAAATCCCTATTGCTTCTCCACTGTTAGCTTTCTGAGTTGTGGTCCACGTCCCCTCATGGTTGTTGGCTCAGCTAACTCACACAAAAGTATTAGTGTGTGAGAAACACAAGGAAAATATTGTCTAGGAACAATGATCCCATGAATATATTTAGTAACACATATGACATGGATCTAGATCAATTCTGTGGCCACAGGCTGTGTTGGTAGGTCTGGAGCACCCACCCCACGTCTCCCTTCTAACAACCAGCATGGAAGTGTTTCACTATTCCGACAGCTGGTGTAGACTTACCATCTTACCACGTATCAGCAGGATACTGTCCTGCCTGAGATAGTTGGTATCATTCACTAGCTTTGGGTTTGAGGACAGAGAGACTGTCCTTAAAGACATCTCTTCAGTCAGAGGCTCAGTCTCAACTTTCCACCTATGAACCTTTCTGCTTCCTCTATTCAGTTCTTCTATCTTCTTCTACCTGAATTGGGTTACTACTAAGGGAATAAAGGCAAACATTTGATTTTACACTGGTGATTGACCACCGAAGCTGCAGTGCATGCTTGGACAACTGGCCAGGCAGCAAGATTATTATTTAGCAGTACACCCCCTATGGAAAACCCTCCAGTTTCAGCCTACAGCATTTCCAAATCCCAAGGGTGATCCTGGAGGGAAGTCCCATTTTACAGTGGAAGTAAAAGAGAATCCAGAGCCTCCAAAGAACTGGAGAAGACCACGTGGAGTTAGTTGTCACCTAAAGTACAAGACAATTTCTCAATATGCTTTGTCTATAATTTTGAGAACTATCCCCAAATCCTGCCCTTCTCCTGATCATCTCATGGGTTAGTAGGGTAGAGAGAAAAGTATGGCCCAGTTAGCTTTGGCTGGCATCCTTGCTCCCTAACTTATTACCATGTGTAAGTTATGTAACTTTCGTGATTTAAAAATTGTGGATATTAACTGCTACCTCACAGGGATAAGAAACCACTGAATAAGCTGTAAAATGCTTTATGTATTATCCTTTCAGCCTAACTGAAATTTCTGTCATCGTACTTAGAGAATCCAGGGAATGTGATTTCCTTCGCCCACTTTCCTTTACATAGGAAAGTCTGAATGGAGTGATTATAAGAAGGCCATAGTTTTTTGCACATACAATACAGCAATTGTCAATTGTTTTTTGAGATTTCATGGAAGCATCCAGTTTGGCAGATTTTCTGGCATTGAAGCAGACTTCTTAGTTCCTGGTAAACAATTCAAATCAGCTTCCTTGACCACTAAGGATAAATTTAATCATTTGGGGCAATGAGTTGAATTTCAAAGCCTCAACAGAGATCTCTTGTTCTCAGAATACAACAGGGCAAGTGACAGTTTAGGAGGGAAAACGGGAGTCGGCAGTCTGTGCTTCAGCTGCTTGAATACAAGCCTGTCTTCTGTGATGCTGATCCCCTCTGGTTGGCCTCAGAGTATGAGGAAGGTGCAGCCACAGACTGCATGATTTAGTCATCTTTGGATTGGTTAATAGGTCACTTCCAGGGTACAGACTCACAAAAGAGAAATTGTGCGCCTGACCTCAGGGATCAAGTGCTTCAACACTGGCCTCTGAGAGTCCTCTGTGCATGGGTGAAGGTAAAGAAATTGAGGCACATGTGGAGTCATTCTGACACTAAGGGCTCAAACAAATCCAGGCCCAGTTTTCCTTTCTTATGCTATAGTATTTTTAAAAAAGGAATCATGCTGTCTGTACAACCAACTCTTGGAGCAGAGATGACAGTGCTCTGACCTGCACCCTACGGGGAAGAGTTGGGTTGGGGGAAGATACACAACTTGAAATTTCTTAGTTCAATAATGGCAAGAGGGGAGTTCTCATTGTTTGAAAGAGATTTTGATCTTTTTTTTAGGTAGTTACACAGGTGTAATCCAAATTCCATGAATTAAACAGTAGGAAAGTAGATTGTATTTCACAGTCCAAGGATACGTTCCCATGATCCTTCCCATGAGGCCTTTCTGGGATCATGAATTTTCTATCATTGGCAATAAACAAAATAGTTACTTGTTTGTGTTGATGTGGTAGAGATCAGAGCATATGAAGAAAATTTAGGCAAGTTGACACCGCATCTCTGACCCCTGTTAAATTGATACGCATTGTGGAATTGTTGTCATCATCTACTGCTATCCTTTGCATCCGTCATGGAGTCCAAACAAGTGTTGACCTGACCTGGCATCTTCTCTTAGTTACCTCTATGCAGGTGGCCTCTTTGTTAGCCTTCAGGAGACCATCACACGAGACTAACTCCACCCCAAAGTGTACTCACCGCATATCTTGCAAAGTTGGTTTGGAATAAGAGAGAAGAATAGGAGTCCCAGTATGGGGAGCAGATGTGACTGTCCCATTTGTCCGCGGCTGGCTGGCCACTGCCAGGGCTCAGCTTGGGTGATGGGCAGAGGGCAATGAGAGCTCCTCCTTCAGGCTGGCTCAGCCTCTGCCACTCAAGCAAACATTGAGCAATACCAGCAGGTGTGGGCAAGTGTATTTGTCCAGAGACGTGATAAATCAGGAAGAAGTCTTGAAAGGTACAGCAAGGGAGAATGAGGACATACTTTCTCTTTGTTCCCTATTTTAGGGTTCACATTTATTACTTGTTCTCAGGCTAATGGGTATAAATTAGCCAAATGATGGTTTTCAGTGATGTTTCCTTCCTTTTCATTCCACTTTGGTTATGTTTCATTTTTAGCTTCTGAGAAATTAGATTCCAAGGGGCAATGACATAAAACATAAAAAAAGGGAAGCAGAAATTTTAAGTCTGAGATCAGAGAAGGCCAGATTAGGGAGGGTGGCACATGGGACAATCTTTGGTATAGTGGTTTTGACCAAAGATTTTCTGAGAAATCAATGATTCCCAGAGATTTCTTCACTCAGGAGGGAAACCAGAGAGGTATTATCAGATGCGCCCTGCCAGGATAGTTGCTCTCTGTTGCATGTGAGAAGTGAGCCCTGTCGTAGTACTTTCAAGAGTGGTTAAGGACACTATCAGCCTAGCTAAGGATATACCGCGACTTAGGACATTGTACTTTGCATTGTACTCTGTGATGGCTAAATGTTCCATGTCAACTTGACTGGCTAGGGGGTGCTAAGATTAAATATTATTATTCTGTGCCCGTGAGCGTATTTCCAGATAAGATTGGAATTCGGATCAGTGGATTTACCGAGAGACTTCCCTCTCCCAGGTGAGTGTACATCATGAAAGTCATTGAGGGTCTGAATAGAACATAAGGTGGAGGAAGGAAGCTTTCACCCCTTTCTGCTTCCTGCCAGGCCATTTGAGCCCAGGCATCTCATCCTGTCCAGACCTAGGTTCAGGAGTTCACATTGGATCCTCTGGTTCATAGGCTTTTGGGCTCAGATTGAATCACACCAGTGGCCTGCCCAGACCTCAGCTGCAGACAGCAGACGATGGGACTTGCTAGCCTCCCGGATTGCGGCAATCGATCCCTCAGAGCCCCCTCCCTTCCTCCCTCCTTCTCTTTGTTTTTTTATGATTCTAGGAACCTGACTAATTCAACTTCATTAGGTAGCACATTGTCCAGTCCATAGACATACTCATATTCAACATAAAATATCACAATAGAAGCTGGGGAATCTAAGATGAGACAGATTGTCCAGGTCCAAGTTTGCTGTGGATGTCCCGTGCTGTGAGCAAGCTGCTCATCAGTATCCCTGGGGAGGAGAATCCCTTCCTCTACCAGTAGCCCTGACAGACAGTGTCTCCAGGCATTCCCACACATTCCCTGGGGTCGAAAATTGCACCTCTCTGTTTACCCCTGAGGTAGGAACTATTCCTCAAGTCTTTAAGTAGTTTGTATTTTGTGGGAGGATAGTCTCACACTTACCTAACTTTATCAATACTGTTTGGCCCTCACCAAAAGTAGGACCAATAGTATCGCCCTTGTTTTACTGATTCCTTCCTTGTTCACGTCCTCACTTCTACCCATATATAGACGATTTCCCAGAATTCCTTCTTACAGCCACTTCCTTGAGTATCCTCTCAGATGCTGGGCCTCTTTCTTGCTTTCTAATACTTCTTTTTTTGACCCTGTCAGGCTTAACTCCAGCTTTCTGTTGGTGCTGTGTCTGAACCAACATGGTGTAATGAGGCTGCTGCCAGCTGAATGTGCGTGTCTCTCAAAATTCATAAGTTGAAACCCTAACTCCAAGGTGTTGCTTTTAGGACGTGAGTCCTTTGGGAGGCGATTAGGTCAAGGAAGTGGAGCCCTCACAAAGGGTCTTAGTGCTTTTAGTGAGAAAGCCCTAGTGAAACCCTTCTTCCACCGTGTGAGGAGGCCAGAAGAGGTGCCATCTACGTCTGCCCTTGTCAGACATCCAATCTGCTGTCGCCTTGGTCTGGGACTCCCAACCTCCAGAACTGTGAGCAATGATTGCTCACTTATAAGCTGTACAGCTCATGGTCAGCGGCATGAACAGACTAAGACAGTGGGTGAAGAACAATGGCCAGCCGTGCTGAGTTTTCTCACTAACCTCTGGAGGACCTGTAATGCTGATTGGTGGTCACGCTGTCCCTCCCTACATGCTTTCTTTTCCTATTAGCCTTTAAAATGGTGTTGCATATATATTGTTGGCCAACAAAGCTTTAGCACCTCCTCTTCCATTCTCACCCTCCACTGGTAACCTCCATGCCTGCTTCTTCTGTGAGGTGTCTGTTCATTTCATGTGCACATTTTTTGTTTTACTTTTGTACCAGAGATCGAACTCGGGACCTTGTGCTTGTGAGGCAGGCGGTGGCTCCATTGAGCTAAATCCCTGGCCCCATGTGCACAGTTTTTGATTGGGTCTTTTATTTTGGGGACGTCTAATATTTTTGAGTTCTTCATGTGTTCTAGATATTAGCCCTCTATCTGAAGAATAAGTCTATTAACTTCTCTGAGTCTCAGTTTCCTTATCAGTAAAATGTCAAAAATAATAGTTCTTATGAGGTGTGATCAAAAACTACGGTGAATGTTCAAACTTTTAAACACTTATCACAGTAAAAGACACATTGCTTCCCCTCATGTTGAACACACTTATCCCATCTTTCCTGAAACCTTCTGAAGAAGTTCTGGAAGTCTTCTTTCATGTCTTTAGTTGCTCTGTCCTGCTGCTTTGATGTTGTGAGTTCGTTCAGTCGTTTCCCTTTCATGGTCATTTTGACTTTGGGGAGGAGCCGGAGACCCGTGTGCCAGAGCCAGTGAATAAGGTGGGTGAGGATGCAGCATCATGTTTTTATGAGCTGCCTTCCTGGGGATGGCAGCAGCGCTGGGTGGCAGCAGCAGCATTCACTGTATTTTTTATAAAACCTGGTAAAGACTCTCGTGAAAGAGGACTCCAGAATGACTTCAGAAAGTGGCAAGAACAAAGGGGTGTGTTGCAATTGAGGGGGAGGATTTTGAGAGGCATTAATGGCAACGTGTCTTTTACTATAATAATATGTAAAGTTAAACATAATGATAGTCTTTGATCAGCCCTTGTATCTCTTAGTTTTTAGGAGAATTCAATGAGTTACTAGTAAAGGCTTCTTAGAACACCACCTGGCACATAAGGAACAGCTATTGTTATAACTAGTAGCTACTATCATCTCCCTAATAGTCCTCAACACCGTCTTGCCTGGAGTCTCCTTGCTATGCTTGGGCTCTGCCTTCCCTCCCCCAATCACTTACCTAACCAATCCCCAGACTCTGCCTTCTGCAACCACTGTTTCCCTCGGCCATTACTGTTACTATTCTGGCCAAAATTATGAAAATTTTCTACACCATTGAAATCGTTTCCAGATCTGTGTCTCAGCACTCACTTTTACCTGCTGCAGACCATTATGCACCCAACTCCAGTAGGAATATTTCTGAAACTTTATTAACTCATGGAGAACATTTAAAGAGAAGTATTCCTAAGGAACATGGTTGGAAATACTCTGCCTTACAACTTTTAATCTATGAAATTGCAAGGTTTGAATTTTCTTTGCAACAGTGATATGTTGCTGTTGTGCTGTTTGTTTTATGTATTTATCTTTGTGGAGCTGAGGGTCGATCCCAGGGCCTTTGCTTGGAGCTATATCCCCAGCCCCTTTTTGGTTTTTTAGTTTGAGACAGGGTCTGGCTAAGGACAGAGCTGCCCAGGTTGGGCTCATCCTTGGGATCATCCTGCCTCAGCCTCCCAGAGTTCTGGGACTCCAGGCGTGCACCACCACGCCCACTGTGCTGCTTTGGAAGAAATGTTAGCATCCTCATTCTTGGTTGAGCCTTGAAGGCTTCTGTTGCACTTGAATAAAAGCCACACTGTAGGTGGGACCCCTCGGGACTGTTATCTTCAGTGCTTTTTACCGTGCAAGTGTCATCTCACTTTCTTGTGCATTCTGTTCCAGCCTCAGGATTTCAGTTCCTCTCCTGGGCCAACTTCCTTCCTACCACAGGGCTCTTGCACGTGTGGTTTCCGCTCTCAAACAGCTTCCTGCCTCCTCATGTCTCACACATCCTTCCTTGTGAATGCTGTATCCTTGGGGATGCTCTCCCCGTGCACAGACTTGTGTGTCTCGTCCCCTGTTAGCCACTCTCTCGACACCCTGTGCTTTTCCCTGAAGCACTTGTGAGAATTGCAATTAATTATTTCTCAACTATGTTTGTCTCCCTGCCGGACTGGGCTCCTCAAAGGCAAGGACAGGCCTTTCTTGTTCACTTTTGTGTCCCCCACTGACCCAGACAAAATGCCTATGACATAGGAGGTTGTCAAATATTTGCTGAAAGAAATCTCAGATCTTAAACCAAATGATAATTCACAACACATGTTGGTAGATAATCTCATTGGATAAATATCAGACGTATATATAGGAATAACCTACAAAAATAAATAATTGAAGTGGCTTGGATTTAATTCCTTAGAGTCTAGTCAAGGTGGCCCACGTGTTACGTATTTATAGCTGCCTATCCATCACTTCTTAGCTGATCAAGCAAACCCACTTTGAGACAAACCACACTCTGCGCATTTCTCCTCTCCCCATGCTGATAAGTAGGAGCTTGTAATTTTGGTTATTTACTGACCCGCTGAAGGCGAGCTGGGGAAGGGATCCAAGAACCAAGGTGTCTGGAAAAACCCAGGTCCTGTAAGGCTTATTAGTGAGCAATCCCTGCCCTAAGAACCGCCAAGGAGGTCAAGAGAGAGCTCCCAAGATAAATTATGAAGTGTGACTGAAAAATATGGTAAATGTTTAAAGTTTAAAAATTTATTACCATAAAAGACACATGGCCATGAAGCCCCCTCAAAACCCCCCTCTCTCTTGAAGCACACTCGGCCAGGCCATCGTTCCTGCTACTTCCTGCCCAGCTCTGGAGTCCTCTTTCGTGAGCGTCTTCGGCTGCACCGACATGGCTGTGCAGTGTCCTGCTTCAGGAGAACAGCCCGAGTTGCCTGGTGACGGACCCAGCGCACAGGGCGGATGAGGACTCAGCGCCATGCTTTAGGAGCCTGCTTTTCTATTGGATGGCGGCAGCAGCACTCGCTGTATTTCTGATCAGACCTTATAGAGGAACCCAAGAAAGAGACCCTCAGAACTGCTTCAGAAAGGGGCAGAGGGATGGGCTAAGTGTGTTCCAATCAAGGGGGAGCGTTTTGAGGGGAACGCGTGGTCTTGTGCCTGGTACCGTGATGCATTTTTAATTTAAACATTCCAGTTGTATTTTCTCACACCTCATGCTCTGAGGGGAGGGCGCATGGCTCAAGTCTACTCCACTGGCCTCTGCAGAGCCGGGAGCCTGGCCACACGTGGAGGCACATATATCTACATAAAAGTGATAAATTAACTGAAGAAACTGTTAAACAGGATGTTTTGCCCTCCTGTTCTGACAAACCAAAAATACTTTCGTAGCACGCGGGAAAGACACATCGTCATTGAGAGTCCCTGGGACGTGGCGATGCGAGGCAGTGGGAGCCACTGATTGTTTCTACCCTCCTTCCCTCGCTCCTCCGCCCACGGCCCACTCTCCTCTCAAGTCCGCAGCGCAGCCTGTGGACACCTGGAGGGCAGGTCCAGCCTCATCCACGCTGCCATCCTACACGGTCCCTGGGCCAGGCCACCCCCCATCCGGGAGGGAACGCTGGCTGGGGCGGGGGGGGGCGGGGGGCGGGCGGCTCGGGATTGGGGTGGCACTTCCCGTGGTCTGACGCGCGTCACCTTCCTCCCTTACTCCAGGAAAGCGCACAGTGACTCTGTCTAAAGCTCGGACCCCTCGCAGAGCTCCTCCTGGTCGGTCGGTTGGTCGGTCTGTCTGTCTGTCTTTCCCTCGTTACAATGGATGGGTGTGTAGAGGAGGCAAAAACCGGGAGGGAGGTGTGCAGCGCTGCCCTGGGGGAGGAGAATTTCTCCTCTAATGGAGAAACATTGTCCCAAGTTCTGATTCTGGACCCCGAACCTGGCCCAGTGTCATGCTGTTACCACACAGGGTCCCTGGAGGCCCCGGAGCTGATGGGGGAAATTGGACTCACCACGGGTTCGCTGACTTCCAGCACAGAAAAATAATGCTTATGATGAGCCAGAAAGAAGCACAAAGAGATTTATTAGGCAGAATTTTAAAAGTACAAAAAGTACTCAAAGAATTGGTGCTTGCGTGGGGCCTGGAGAGGGAGAGAGGCACATAGTGGCCTGGAGCTGGAGATTGTTGTGTTTTGGGGGTGGAATGTAAGAGTCTGTAGAAACTTTGGGTTTGGTTTCAGGAGCAAAATCAATGGCCCACCCACAGGTGGAAAGATAATGGCAGATTCACAGGTGAAAGGACGGCCCAGTTTACAGGAGAAGGGCGCAGGCGATCTAACTATTTCTTAAAGTCAGGTTTCTGCCTGTATCTTATCAAATAAGCTAATTTATAGACTTAAAATATGTGTAAGAGATTTTGGGCGTGATGGTCCTGGAAGAAAAGAAGCATAAACAAGCCTAGGGAGTACAGACAGAAGTTGCAGTCTTCTTTTTTAAGGGGCTTTTTTGGGGATCTGTTTTTCTTTTTTTCTTTTTTGGTACGGGGAATCAAACTCAGGGCCCCACGCCTGCCAGGCAGGCATTGAGCTGTTGAGCTACATCCCTGGCCTTGTGGTCTTCTTAAGAATATCATTTTTCATGTTCGATTCATGTGCCCATTGATCGGTTGGGTTATTTGTGGGTTTTAAAAAATTTCTTTATATATTCTAGGTATTAATCTTCCATGTGAAGAGCAGCTGGCAGAGATTTTCTTCTATTTTTCAGGCTATATCTTTACTCTGTTAAATGTTTTCTTTGTTGTGCAAAAGCTTTTTAATTTGATGTGATCCCACCTGTTGATTTTTGCTACTATTTCCTGAGCTATTGGAGTCCTATTCCGAAAATGAATGGTACTGGGAAAATTGGATATCCACATGTAGAAAATTGAAACTAGACTCCTGTCTCTCACAGGGCATAAAAATCAACTCAAGATCCTGGAGATTTAGCTCAGTGGTTCCACTGCTTGCCATGCAAGGACAAGGACCCGAGTTCAATCCCTGGTACCAAAAAAAAAAAATCAACTCAAAATGGATCAGAGAGCTAAATATAAAACTGGCTGAGCTGGGGATGGTGGCACAGGCCTATCATCCCAGGAGCACTGCAAATTTGAGTCGAGCCTGTCTCAAAATAATAAATAAAAAAGGGCCGGGGGAAGAGTACATTCTCAAGTTTATTGTTCTCTCTGGCTCAGGCCTCCTCTTCTCTTTTGATTCCTTTGAATACCTTCCCAGCGGAGTCCCGGCCTCGGCCTCCCATCGCAGGGCCCTGACCACCCCACTGCGGCTGGCAGTGTTCTGAGACCCGAGGAATCCTGGAGGAACACGGGCTTGAGGGGGTGCAGGCGCCACCGCTGTACTCATGCACGCCTCCCCTGCAGACTTATTTCTTTGGCTGCTTGGGCCCCACTGGAGGTCTAGCTAATGCTCCTTTATTCACGTCGCGCCTTCAGTCAGAAGAAATGAGTACTTAGGAAGTGTGGGGCACTGTGTTCAGCACTTGGAACTAAGAATGCACAGCCCTGTCCTTGTGGAGTTAGCAGTTTAGAGAGGCCTTTATTAATCCTGCCTGAGCTGCTCAGGACCAGCAGGCAGGGAGCTGTGGACACTTCAGCGCGAACGGACCTCGGTCCACTCTGGAGTGCTCTCCCGGGGAGAGGGCAGTCGGGTCTCCAGCACAAGCACATCGGCCAGCGCCTGCCTTCCTAGTCAGTTTGTGACCCTGATGCTGGCATCCCCAAAGTGAGGTCAGTTGGTCTTCGAGTTTCAGGGGTGGCAAAGGACACCCGCAGACCACAGTAAGGCGAAGGAGACCGACAGTGGAACCAGGAGGGAGGGAAGCCAAGAGGCTCACTTGGTCAACATCGCCAGTTCCACATCTCATGTCCATAGAAGGAGGTTCAGAGCTGAACTGATGTTGCCTCCAACCCCAATCTCCTTTGTTGTTGTCTGTTTTGTTTTTTGAGGCAAGGTCTTGTTATGTCATCCAGGCTGAACTTGAACTCACTGCGTACCCCAGGCTGGCCTCGAACTTGTGGTGATCCTCCTGCCCCAGCCTCCCAAGTGCTGGGATAACAGGTGTGCACCCCCATACCCGGCCTGATCTCCTCTTTCCCATCCCAGAGAATGGCGGCCTCTGCTCCTCTTGGTACCATATCCACCCTGACAGTAGGTTCTGTCAGTCCTGCCACCATCAGACTGCTCCAAGTGGCTGTTCTTCTCAGTTAGATAGTTGCATCTTCCTTTCCACTTGCCTTTCGGATTTTTTCTTGGTCCTTGAGAATCTATTCTCAAGACAGGAGCCAGAGTCATTCTGTTCATACCCCGTGGTCCATTCATTGCCTGGAACTGCTGTTACAAAGCACCACAAACCCCACGGCTTTGTTCACGCATGGCTCTGGACGCTAGAATCCAAAACAAACTGTCCACCCGGACAGGTTCCCCTGGGCTCTTCCTAGAACCTTGCTTTCTTCTTACTGGCTTCCGCTTATGGCTGACAGTCCTTGGGGTTCCTCGTCTCTGTCACTACTTAGTGTTCTTCTTTCTCTGTCATTTTCTTCACATAGCCAGCTCCCCACTTTTTGTGAGGACATCAGTCATGTTGGATTAAGGGTCTGCTGTATTCCCTAGAACCTCATCTTAACTAATTATATCTACTACGATCTCATTTCCAAAAAAGGTCACATTTTGAGGTTCTGGGGTTAGGACTTCAATGTATCTTTTTGGGGAGACAAAGTTCAGTCCACCACAGCCAGCCAGGCCATGGCGTCCTCTGCTCAAGCTCTCTGCCATGTCCTGCAGACCACAGCGAGTCTTGGTTATGTCGCAGCAGGCCCTGTGCAGTCTGGCTGCTTGCTACCTCTCAGGGAGGGGAGGTGGGACCTGCAGCCTTCCACCTGCCCGCTGTGTGCCCTCTCCCACCCAGCTGGAGCTCCTTCCCGAAGCAGAGGCTTGGCCACTGCTGTCTCCGCTGGGAATTCTCGCTGCCCCTGTGCCCTAAGCCCAGCTCCCTTGACAACTTCAGCTCTGCTGAAATGTCACTTCCGAGTGAGGCCTTTGAGATGGAAATGAGTATCTGAAATTCTATCCCTTTCACTACATACACATGTGACAAGTCTTATTTGTTCCTCGTGCTTATTAATACTCAGTGTGGCATGTATAGTGCTTACTTATTTTTATCACCTGTTATCCCTTCATTATAATGTCACTACAGGAGGAAAACTGCCCATCCAACACACACACACACACACACACACACACACACACACACACACACACAC
>NW_004624864.1:946193-991484 GCF_000247695.1 Heterocephalus glaber | reverse complement strand
CTTATACCAGGAAGGAAAACTGATTAGATCAATCACAACATGTTAGGCCAAATGTTACAATCAGCAATACCATAGCATCAAGCACAGCTAAGAAAATGACAGTTTGTGGTAGTTATTCATCTATCACATTTAACTATGTGAAGTATAATCCCCTGTGCCTCTGTTGTGAGGGGCCAGGTAGGAGAAGAGCTGTAAGGCGGGGCGGGGTGGTGGTGGTGGAATTGGGCCTTGCAGGTGCCCGCGCAGCTAAGTGGAGCACTGGATGAAGGCAGGGCTCCAAGCCGCTCCAGGGACCTCACCGTGCCATGGACAGGAACCGGAACACAGCTGAGGAGACTCAGGCTGCTTGGCCAACCCACGGAAAGAAGCTCTGGATGAAGGCGGACAACTTGTTTGCATAGAAGACAGCATAGCTTATAGAGCTTTTGACTTTATAAATATCCTTTAAAGCTTATAGAAGCTCATTATTTTCTGAAGACAGGAACTCAAAAAGCCAGAAATGGCCCTCAGGATTTGAATTGTTTTCCTAGACGTTAGGAGTTGCATGTCTAAACATTAGGAGAATGACAATAAGGTCAGAAAACTGGCAACCTCACCGTAACTATCTGAGGGGGTCTCATAAAACCACTATACTACTATTGATCCATTCATGGGTTAAAAAGCTAAGGTGGGCAGTTACTTTATGTAAGCAAGACAGAGTAGGCACTGTCACATATAAAATATAGGATGTAGTTAATGTCTATATGTAGCAACTCTTCCTTTATTTTGACATTAAAAATAAGAGGGCGAGTTGCCTGTGGGGTGCAGGTAGGACACACCCGAGAATGCAGCCAGTTGACCAAGCAGTTTGTTTCTGTTCCCGAGTCTGTTTGTACTTGAACGTCACACCCAATTGTCCACAGGGACTGGGAAGCCAAGTGGATTACCTGACCAGATGTCCACTGGAAAGATTTCTGTTCACTGCTGTCTTTCAAGGCCACTTATGAGAGGGGCTTCACATGTGTGTGGTGCAGACTGGTGTGTGCTCATATTCTGAGTCATCTCACCCATGACACAGGCTTGGCATCTTTCCTCCTCTATCAGCTGCTCCTAGGGGACATCCTGAGAGTCCAGGTGTGAGCAGAGGTAGAGCTGCAATGATTGGCATAGACCGCTGAGCCCCCTGCTCAGGCAGCTTACTGGTGCCCTTGGAGCTCCCTGGCGT
Source organism: Heterocephalus glaber (assembly GCF_000247695.1). Next base: position 990,280 of record NW_004624864.1, on the reverse strand, counting down.
CCATCATGGATGCGGCATCTTCATCTTGTAATAGCTGATGTCCTCATTATTATTGGTAAGTCTGAGGAAATCTAGCCCACCATGGGAAGTTCTGGCTACAGGGTCACTTGCTCTTCCATGGTCAGATGTTTCTCCTACAGGGGCAAGTAGCACACAAAAGCTGCTGTACTGAAGGTGAGAATGTCTGATTCAGACAGCCTGGCTTTTTGAGAACTCTAGGGATCTGTGTGTAGTGGTCCATGGAGGCTCATGGTGAGCTGCTGGAGGTGTCTTTCCCCCTCTGGTTTCACCACTGCCATCTGGCTGGCTATATGGATCACTCAACAGGGTCCGCGGCAAGTTCTTTCCCCATTATATGGGCCAAGGGCTATTTCTAGCTGTGCACTTTGTGGCCTTCAAAACTGGAAGCAACCTACGAAGGTCTATGCTCACATCTTCATGGTAGGAGGCCCAAGACACTGTGAGGGAATGTCTGGCACGTCCCCGACCACGGGGTACAAACACCTCAGAGAAGTTTTGGGACTTTAAAACCTAGGTGTCTCTGGGCTATAGTACGAGAGGGGGCAGCAGTGGTAACATGGTTGTGGGTCTGCTTTGCCAGGGCAAGGTCAGCAGCCACGCACGCCATTGTGCTTACTTTCTCTCTCGGACATGAACACGAATGACTTCAAAATGTCCTGAGTCCATTTATCACCAAGGAATCTTCCATTCTCACTGGAGCCAATGAGATGTAATTTCTCTACAATTTCATTAGCACAATTTCCTGTATAGTTGCCTGGAATATTTGATAAAATGCGAATTCCTCATCCCTACCCAGTGAGTCCAGATAAGGCCTATGATTTCCACTTTAAAGTAGCAGCCAGGTAATACTTCGAGTTTGTTTTTTAACACCCCAGGAAATATTAAGGATGAACTCTTGTCTCAGAAGTATTTCTTAACTCTTCCATTTATTTGAAATCTCATTTATCTTTACTTTGAAATGAGCCAAGAGAGCCAAGTCAGCTCATGCTGTGATTACTACTTCCGTGCGAAACACATGGCCATGAGCTATAAAAACACAAAAGCAGGCCAAAAACTTGATAAAACACCATGGAGTGGCAATAAAATAGAAACGTGAAAGGGAGAACACTGCTGAACGATGAGTTTGCTGGCTTGGGGAGTCATGTTAGGGCCTGTGTCTGGCATGTTATGGGAAATGCTCCACATGAGCCAGGACCAGTGCTGAGCTCAGTGCATGAAATCAGAGGTCTGAGTGCACCTGCAGCTCCACCAACATCTGTACCTTCACCTCCATTTCCACCTCTGCTTCATCTCCACCTGTGCCTCCATCTTTACTTCTGTGGTCATCTTCATCGCCATCTCCACCTGTCCCTACTAGTCAAAGCCTCTTTCTTGTGACCTCGCTGCCACCACCTTCTTTAACTAAACCCTTCTAGGACTAAACCCTTCTTCATATTGGATTCCAGGAGCCATGGAAAATGAGAATATTTCTCGAGCGTCTTCCATCTTGTTTTTCTCTTTGGAGCTGGATTGTAGGAAACTTTAAATCACAACAACACGTTTGTTTCCACCTGCTCTTTAATCAATCCCAAATAGATTAGTGGGATATCCAGGCTATGCCATTTCAGGGTTGACTTTTGACCACAGGCACCAAACAACTAATGAAAACAATTTCGCATACAACAAGTTTTACATAGGACGAGTCACCATAGCATAGTTGTCTTAGTTCATTCAAGATGCTATAACAAAATGTCCATAACCCAGGTGCCTTATAAACAACAGAAATGGATTGCTCACTGTTCTGGAGGCTGGGAGTTCAAGGTCAAGACACTGACACATCTGGGGTCTGGTGAGGGCCTGTTTTCTAGTTCATAGTAGGCACCTTGTCAGGGTCATCACTTGGTGGAGGCAAAAGTAGGCTACCTAACCTGGACCTTGTCTATAAGGGCACTAATCTCACCTGCAAGGGTCCCACCCCAAGATCTAGTTGTCTCCCAAAGGCTCACTTCTTAATACTGGAACATTGGGATGAGGTTTCAACAAATGAATTTTGGAGTTGGGGCAGAGACATTTAGACCATAGCAACATTAATAAATGACAGACAATCCATTAAAAGAAAGCATTTTATTAGAGCTCCTCAAAAAGCTAAAAACAGGAGGATCCTTCTTAATAAGGGATCAGGAAACTACAAACAGCCATTTCATTTAAAATCAAGTCATTTAAAGCATTAAAAAAATGTAAGATAAGCAGGATTGTTAGGCACATGCCAGCTTCTAACACGTCCAGTGGCTGCAGCCACAACTTCTGGGCATTAATTCTGCTTCTGAAAACTCAGGTGGAGAAAGAGGAGTGGAGCAGGTTTGAAAGCAGGGATTTTGCTCTGCAGAGAGAAGGATCAGAAACTGTTATTGTGGAGTTTTCTGGCTTTTGGTCTCAGGGGATGAGCATTCTTAAGTCTCTGGGACAGGTGGAGAGGGTAGGAAGAGAAGAGCTGATGTCTGGGGCCTTGTCCCCACAAAATTAAATAGGGCCCCTGCATCTCTCTGGAGATGAGTATTTGGTGTGCTCTTCACTACGAATGCAGTGGAGATTCGCAGAATGTGTGCTATTTAGTGCACCGTCCCTAGCACACCCGAGTGTGGAAGAGGGCTTACCATCTTTCTGATACTCAGCTCTCTCTTTTACACTTTAGAAAATTAATTTTAATCGACAAATAAAAATTATATATATCATGGACATGATGTTTTGAAATATTTGGACATCATCCAGTGGCTAAATACAGCTCCTTCCCTTCAGACATAGCTACATGAGAACTTTGAAACACAGGTAGGTGCACGTGAGTTTAGTTTTCCTTCACAGCCGTCTCAGGAGGAAGAGCCACTTACTTTAGGAAGCATACGCCCTGGCAGGAAGACCCCACCCCTTTCAGGACAGACTCTGCGTCTATGGTATTTCCAAGTGTGGCTTCTCAAGGGCTATTCACTCCGCCAAAGTCTACACTCTTTGATCTTGGTATTAACGTTAAAAGTATTTCTACCTAATATTCCATTAGTGTTTATTTTGATAAAAATATTGTACTTGGTGGGTCATTATCCAAGGTTCCTGAAGGACAGTCTTTGTCCTAAGTTTCTTCTTTCAGTTAATATCAAACCAACAGGGGCTGCCATGAAATCAGACTTCTAATAAGCAAAGATGCATTCATTGACCTGCCTTGTGTATAACACATTGTATACAATTTCCTTGTGGAATTTTGTTTGATATTCTAAGACATACTTGGGCAGCTTAAGTGTATGGGTTTTAAGTAACTTCACCTCAAGTTTGCAGTTGATTGTCTCAGGCGCAATGTGTAAATTTGGTCTTCCAGATCTTTCTGAGGAGACACCCCGTTCATGAGCATTATGTCCTTTGTTTTTTATAGCAACTGGATGGCTGCAGAAAGGGAAGAAACAAAGAAAGAGGAATGGATCTGAGATCGACTCAGGTCCTGATGTTGGAGGCTCAGGATCAAGCCAAGGCCGACCCTTGCTTGTCCTGATTTTGCACCTTTCCTGCTGGTCAGAAGGAAGCACCATGCAGTGTTACCGTTCTAGTCTCACTTTTTCTCCTAAGTGTAGCGACTGGACCTACTAAGCTTTGTGTTCAAGAGGGCCACTCCCAACACCCTGCCAGAGTTGTTGACCAAGTCACCGACTTAAAGTTTGATGATCTTAGACCATCAGTAATGGGTGGTGTCTAAATGAGTCCATAGATAAATGAAAATATAAGTCCTACCTTTAGATCACGGAGACAGTGAAAACATTTAACTACTTAAAACTAACATTTTAGCATGCTTCTCTTCTCCCCCTAGCCTGCAAGTTCACAATAATAAAACTGTATATGCCCACCACCTTGTTAGTTTATTTCAGGTCTCTAATGTTCCTGACTGGTCTTGGTGAAGAGATAAGAAAGAGACTTTGTAATATGGACATTAATTATAATTAGAGCAAACTGGATTCTCAGCGTAAGAGCTACTTGGTATAGAGTGGAATTAACCTGCATGGTCTCACACACAGTCCTGTGCCACTCTGAAGAGACTTAGCTCACAGCAATCATGGCACTGGCCACTGTGTCCTGTGTGCTGCTCCAACCCTCTTACATGCATTGTCTCATTTAGCCCTCACCCCAAACCTGTGAAATAGGCGGTATCGCCTGCACTTTGACGATCAGGAAACAGAGGCACAGAGTTGTTAAGTCACGTCCCTAAAGTCACAGTGATGATAGGTATCAGAGCTGAAAGATGGAGAATACAGAATAATACGGCATGGAGAGAGTAAGACTTGCATGGGGAACAGGACAGCGCTGACACAGTGACTTAGTCTCCCCTTTCATCCCCCCACCCCCCCTTACCAGCCAGCGCAAGGCGACGCAGAGGGGAATGAATGGGTTGGTCACAACACTCACCGGGGCACAATACAGCCCACAGGTATTGTAGCATAAATGTCTGACAACATTGATAGAAAGAAGATTTCGGTTTCAAAAAGGAGCAGATCCCCTGGAAGAACCTGAGGCAACAAAGGAAATGTCAAAGTTGGCTGAAAGAACTTGTCAGGGGACAGTGGCTCAGAAGACAGCTCTCCAACACAGTCATGAGCGCTAAACCGTGTCTGGGGGCGGGGCAGAGAGGGCCATTTCCTAAATAGCCAAGAAGGAGGAACACCCGGAATGGGACATGGTTTGCAGGAGGCCAGAGTAGTACTTCCCACTTGAGTTTAAGTATTGCTTCCAAGATTTCTTTCATTCTGATCAAGAGAGGGCTTAAAACTTACTCTCTGGAGAAACTTTTCTGTAGATTTTGTAAGGCCTTGAGATGCCGAACATGGCCTGCGAAAGCCAGATGAATAAAAAATATGGTACATTTAGTTATAAAGAGCACATTAATTAGGTTACATGTTCTTCAGAAATAACATGTGTCTTTGGGAAATGTGAAAAATGTATAGCAAATAAGCAGATTTTGCTAATTTCATCATCTGGAGACTACTACAGTGAATTTTTGTGTATATTCTCTTCCTTTTCAATATTCACTTAAAATGACTAAAACTCCGCTGGTAGCTCTGGCCATACCAACTCCCATTAACATCCTAACATTTTATATTGTGCCACGAACATCATGTTAAATTCTATTTTAGAAAGGCTCAAAGTCTTTGTTTTTGAGATCTTAAATGAAAAAATGAAAATGAAAAGAAAATGAAGAGATGTGATTCTCCTGTCAAGGCTTCTCCTAGGGGCTTGCCAGGAATGAGGTTGGTTTCGTCTGAAGGCAAAATAACCTACGAGGCTTGGAGACTGCCTGTGTCTGCCTCCAGTCTGGTGCCCGCCTTCTACCCGGCCCGGCCCTCAGACAGGGAAGGGCGACCAGTCTCCAGTGGGGCCGAGATGCCAGGCTGTCCGACAGTCAGCCCTGGGATTTGCAGATTGCAGGTGTGACCACCTCTCTGGTGACTCCTGCGTGTTCCTGCGCCACAAAGGGCTGGCTGTTTCCTAAGACGGAAATCGAGAGTTCTGTGGAGCTGCACGTCTGGCTTTGATGCCACAGAGCATTGCATTTCTGGAATGGGCCAGAGACCACATGCTCTGGGCTTTGAGGGCCCTGGGTCCTCTGTCCCAGGTACTAGAGTTTGGTCTTGTAGGGTGAAAGCAGCCGTTGACAGGAAATACATGAACGAGCATGGCTGTGTTCCAATAATACTTTACTTACGGACACTGAAATTTGAACTTCACATTTTTACCCATCACAAAATGTATTCTTAGGTATTATTTTTCTACCACTTGGGCATACAAAGACTATTCTTAGCTGGGTGACAAAACAAGCTATAGGCCAGATTGTGGGCTGCAGACTGTGTGAAGTTTATTGACTCCTAATTTAAAAAAAAGCCCACTCTTCAGTGAGGACAAGTTCCATGTTTTACTTAGAAGATGGCAAATGAGAACTTCTCACTTGTTGGCTCATTTATTCTTAGCTTTCATGGCCCATGTGATACTTGGCAGAATCAGTTTAGCTCATTACCACAAATAAAGAACACCCCCAAACCTTGGTATGAAGTTTATGAGCCAAATGTCTGAGAAGGCTTAGTGAATTAGGCAAATATCTAATTACCTGAGTCCTGATGTCACACTCATCGGTATGGTAGAGAAACTCATAGAATTGCAGATGCACTGAGGTGACAGGACAGGTATGTCCTAGATATACTTCTCCAGGGGCCATCGGGATGTTATTGTCAAATGCGTTTTGCTTGACTCTGACGAGGAACCAAGTGGGGCTGCATCGTACATAGACTGTGGAGAGGCAGGAGAGAGAGTCAGACGACACGGGCGACACAGGTCAGAGATGCAAACATAAAAGGTGCTCCCGTTCGCAGAGGAAAACACACAGTAGACATGGTTTTTACCTCTGTTTTAAGACAGTCATTGTCCCCTCTCACCCCAAGAAGAATCCAGGGGATGCTGTACAGTGGACCCTTGACTTACAAACTTAATTTGTTTGTGAGGGCTAGGTGTAACTCAAGTTGGTCAGTGAAGGCTCAGGCTCCTCCACACAGCCTTCAACTCTCTCTCCCGTGCACAGGCGGATCTCAGTGTCCTTAGAGAGACCCTGGTCCAGGCTTTCTCAGTTCACCCCAGACAGGAGAGGATGCTGTCATGTTTCTTCCAGAATTCTTTAAGGGTGAAATCTATCTGAGATCATCTGGAAGCACAAGCAGCCAGAATTTGGGTCATAACTCAAGACTTTGGTCATAAGATAAAACTAAAATTCCAGTCATCGGGCTGGGGATTTAGCTCAGTGGTTTTGCTGCCTGCTGCGCAGGTGCAAGGACCCGAGTTTGTTCCCCGGTACCAAAAAAAAAAAAAAATCCAGTCACAACCCAAGTTATTCGTATGTCAGGCCAGCTGTAATGCCAAGGTCCACTGTATGTGAATGAGAATCAGCCCAAATGTGATCTCAGTTCCACTGTACAGTTCTACAGTGGAGGTCTCCAAGATGGCACTGCTGATAGTCATTTTAGCCAACAGGCTATCATTACCAATTTAAACTCTTAGAAAGCAAAACCTGTGTTCCAGTCCTGGTATCTGTGTTCAGTCAGTATTTTGCGAAGCAACACTGTTAATGGACTAAACGGATACTCGTGAAGTTGGGCAGAAAGGTAGCAATCATAGCTTAACCCAGTGCATTTTCCCAATATTTTTTTCTCTTAAGTTTGTGACATAGTAATTATATTCTTTACCTTTTCTCTTTCCATTAGAATGGAAGCTACACAAGAATAGAAATGAGTTCTGTTTTGTTCTTCGCTGAATTAGAGCCAAGAACAAGCCCACAATATATGCAGATTGTGTATTTGCGGAAAGGCTATATGAACACCACCACCTGTGCTGAGGAAGAAGGAAGACCACGTAGGTTCCTCCCGGACCACTGGGCTGTGGTAGCTTGGGCTGGTATAGAGAGGGGGAAAAACAAGAACTCTCCTTGTTCCTGCAGATAAGGAACTGGAAAGAGCAGCTCGTTTCAAGACAGGCTAAATCTGGGGTGGGGATTTAGCTCAGTGGTTCTGCCGTCTGCCTTGAAAGCGCAAGGACTCGAGTTCGATCCCCAGTACCAAAAAAAAAGAAAACCACACACCAAAAAAACCAAGATAGGCTAAATCCTGTCTACTGAAAGACATCAGAACCTATAATCATTTTATTCTGTATACTTACGGTAGACAACATGATGTAAAGATACACGAATGTACCCTAAAATGGCTCCTACAGTGAAGCAAATTGATAGAGCCTCCCATAGCTACCTGTTTTTGTCCCTTGTGGTGAGAGCAGCTATGATCTATTTCTGTAGCAGAATTCCTGAAGACACCACTAACTGTAGCCCTTGTGCTGTGCATCAATAGTCACACTTGCCCATTCTACATGTCTGCTTTGTATTCTCTGACCCACAACCTTTCATTCCCTTCCTCTAGCCCAAAACTTGATGTTTTATTCTCTTTTTGTATATTTGATTTTTTTGTCATTAAGCCTATTGGTACATTTTAGGTATACAGTATGATGACACTCATCATTGGGAATTTGTACCTGTACATGAGTATCTTGGTTTTTATTTTTCCCCCCTTCCCCTGCCCTCCCTCTAACCCCTCCACCTTTCCCTATTTACAAAGACTTTGTTTCAATGTTTTCCTTTTCTCATATTTTTCTTTTCCTTTCTTTCCTTTCCCTTACCCCTCCCACTTCCCCTTTGGATCAAGGTGTGTAATAGATAATGTATATTTGATTTTTTTTAAAAAAAGCTTTCGCTTATAAGTGAGATCAGCCAATGTTTTTCTTTCTGGGTTTGACTGCATTTACTTAACATTGTGTCCTTGCAGTCCATACATGCTGTGGCAAATGGCAGGAACTCCCCCTTTTTACAAGGCTGAGTAATATTCTGCTGTGTGTGCATAGTCACCGTGGGCCAAAGGGGACCTGACTCATGACATAAAAACTCATGTTGGTGGGGAGCAGGAGGGTGGGGGTGAGGGCCAAGAGAGAAACCAGCGGGGTCAGCTACTGTGGACATTCAAACACACCAGGAGCAGCTGCTGTGGTTAGACTTGAGCTGCTGACAGCATGGAAAGAACCAGAGGGATTCTAGAAAGAAGTCCGGAGGCCTGCGGATGCAGGGCTTGGGAAGAAAAAGTAATTCTATAAGTTTTTTGCCTCTGAGAATCTGAATAAATGGTATTTTTCTTTTACTGCTATTGCCTGGGGTAAAACTGAGGAGAGAGAGGCTTATGATTTGAAAAAGCATGCATTTTGCTTTACATGCGGTAATTTTAATACGAATAGTGGACATTTGAGTTAATATCTTGCATAGGTAGTAGACCTCAAAAGAGATATTACCAATAGTGATAAGAGCTCTGATAATTTAGTGTATAGAAGACATTAAATTAAACTCACATGTGGTAGAGAAAAATTGAAGGATCTCACCAAATCTTCTGAGAGTTAATTTTGACCACTAAATACATACATAAAGTGACTCCATAATGAATCCCAGTTTTGGCTAGAATCAACAAGTGCACCTTTTAAATTCCAAGTGGAACCATCTTCAGTGCTTGTTGAAAATGCAAATTCTTCGGGCATATTTTCAGAATTCAAATTCATTAGACGTGGAGTGGGTTCATTCGCCTATGTTTTAATAGGTACTCAAGGTGTTCCCCATATAAGAATTCTCCACAAACTACCCAGGGAGATGAAATTTGCATTTGTTAGAATTCCGAATTAGTGCAATGGTGGGTGATATTTTTTCCTTAGAAATAAGCACTGAGAACATTTATCTGGACTCCTTAGATGTGTATCTCAAACAACTGTCTGGTAGACCAGACTTCATCTCGAAAATGCATAATGACATGACCACAGCCTTATTGTCAGAATTTCTGGGCAATTTTTTTCTCAAACTCTTAGCATTTTGCTCTACCAAGCCAAAAATTAAAGGTCCCTCTGAGAATCTAGAGAGAGGTAAGCATTTGATAGTCACGCTGTGGGGTAATTCTCTCTCTAAGATTTATACCCACCATTTTCCACAGTTGAATATAAGATAACCATTCCCTACCAGATGCAAGGAAAACTCTTCTGTCTTATAGTCAACCCCATTCTCCTACTAGTATGACACATCCTTCAAGGGAGAAGGGACTGGGGAGGAGAAAGCCACCAGTGCTCAGCCAGGTGAGGACATAAGGTATTCCAACACCAGCCGCTGAAAACAGAATATTTAGCGTAGCCCCTTCGCTATTAGTAACGCAGTAACAAACGGAAACATTCAGATTGGAAAAAGCCAAAGCATTATTATTACTACTATTGTCGTTGTTTTGTTATCATTTGCAGGGCTGGGATTGGACCCAGGCAAGCTCTCTACAGCTAAGCTCACACCCCCTGGCCGTATTATTGGTGACTCCCATCTCTCTCTTGTTTTGTAAATACCTGGATGGTCTCCAGAGCAAGTCCAAGTCAGAGAGAAAAGGAGAAGTAGCTTCACAGACACCAGGAAAACCTCCATCTGGCCAGAGCCCAGGGAAGCGCCCAGCTGGGGAACAGGAAGTGCCGTGAGGACCACCTGCCAAGTTTTGTGCCTCCCCAAACCCGTCAGATGTTCACAATAACCCATCCCGAGGTGGCTTGGAAACAGCCTTTACTTGTTACGGACCTGGCTGCATGACAGGCACTAAAGATCAGCGAGGCCAGTAAAGTGATGGGGCCCTGCTGGAGCTTTCGTGGACGGTACCCTCTGCGGGTCCTAGGACATATCTGGGGCTCCATCTCTTGCAGCTGTGTGTTCGCTGAGTTCCAGAGGGCTGGTCAAGTTTCCTGCAGGTTTTTGTTTTTCCTACCATTTCAATTTCTGCATACCTATGTTTCTAGGTGAGGGGTGGTGGTATGGATATGAGCATCTTCAAGGAGCTCTGCATTTGTGGCATGTCCCTAAAGCAAAGCTCTGAGATTAGGTGGGACCAGGACAGTCAGTTTTACCTGCTCTGCATCATCGCTGTGAGGCAGCCTTTATCAGGGCCTATTCTTAAGGCTAGTTCTTTTTTTGTGTGTGTGTGTTTTAAAGATAGGATCTTGCTATGTAGCCCAGGTTGGCATTGAACTCAAGGTCATCCTCCTGCCTCAGCCTTCTTAGTGCTAGCATTACAGGTTTTGCTACCATGCCCAGCTAGGCTAGTTCTTGATTCAATGTTGGGAAATACTTAGTGCTAAAGCAGAATTCCTTTATCACCTGAAAATCTTAATGTACTTTTTAAAAATCAAAAGCTCACTTTAGAAAAAAGAGATTATTATTTGCTTCACATGAAGCATATTATTTCAATATGAAATACTTGGTTAGAGATTTGAATAGTAAACCAGAATCACCTTCAGTTTTTGTTTCAAAACATGCATGGATCACTGGTCCCTATCACCAGGATTTCTAACTTGGTGAATCTGGGGCAGAATCCAAGGACATGTATCACTAATATGTTCCCAGATAAGACTCCTATGTTGGTAGCGGGTCCATGCTTTGTGAACCATAATTATTGATTAAAATGGGGAGACAGAGGTCTCTGTGTAGATGATGACCAATTTTATGGTCATTTGTTTAGGATGAATTTACTTCTCAGTTTTCTAGTTTGAAAATAAAGGGGTGCATGGTTCTTGGCTATATTTTAGAGATTTTTTTCCCTTCCTCTTGTAGCCCAGTCAAGTACCATAACTGATTTTATCCTTAAGGGCAGGGATTTTTTTTAACCTTTGAATTTATGGTATGAGAAAAGGGGTAGAGGTAAGAAATGGGAATAATAAGAAAACCATGGAATTATTATTGTTGGTTGAGTTTTCTGAATTTTACAGGTGCATTTTGCAATGTGTGAGATGATGGTGGATTGTTACCCAGATGAAAATGTAGGGTTTTATTAGTTTCATATGTATAGGACACATTGATATCACCATAAGCCCTAATTTGGGTGGGTAACATTGCCTAGGGCAAAGCTATAAACAGGAGTGCAGTATGATTCACCTGCATAGACAGGATCCGTGTTCAGACTTGCACATAACATGTTTAACCACCTGTGACTACACATGTTCCCATTTCCTCACCAATCTGGAAAGTTCACACTTAAAAATTAAGCTGAGATGGATGGGTCATTCATCGTACAATGGCGTGCTCAAATCTCTTGGGTGGTAGTGTTTTTGTATGAAAAATAGGGACATGGATGACGATGTTAGTTGCTCCCATTTATAAATCCTGTCACTTTTAACCTCACAATGTTTGATTCTACTTTAAAAAAGAATTCTTGAGCTTCTCCATGGGTCCCCATCTTTACAGTTCACATCCTCCCCAGTCCTTTGCTTGGGCTGTTGCATAGCTTCCAGCTGGTGAGAGAAGCAAGCTGAGGCTGAAATGCACGCTGCTACTTCAGCTCTTTCCTTTTTGAGCCCCATTATATTTGGCCCCTGGGGCAAGGGAGCCGGGATCTCCTTACTGGTAATCATGCTGTACAGCTAGATTTCCGTTCCTCCAACAGACTAAGCTCTACCTGTTACCTGGAGTAACGTAGCACTGATCATTCTCATCTTTCAGGTCTCAGCTTCTGCCACCTCTTCACAATGACTTCTATTGAACACTCATCCAAAATTGCTCTCTTTCCCATATCATTATTTTTGTCTTTGTTCAAATCGTTCTTTAGTTTGACTCCGCCGCCGGAGTGCAGGATCTACGAAGGCCGCGACTGATTCATTGCTGTTTTCTCATCACTGCCAGACACGTGACAGGTGAGCATTCATCTCTCTGTCAAGGCGAGGCAGGGAAAGCGTCAAATGGAAATGGATAGCAGAGTCCTGTTCACAAGATTCCCTCCCGATTAGATCCGCCCCCCTCCAGTGGAGGGAGTTTGCAAAGTCTCCAGTGGAGCAGAAGATGTCAGGTAAAGTTTGAATGGAGACCTCCAATGAACCCAGTGGTGACACGGGTCCCTTTAGCGTCTGTCTCCAACTTCCACCACACTGTTTCATGACTGGGTTCTGTACTGTCCCTTGCGTGTCCCAGCACAACTGAGCTCCTGCCTTTGAAACAGACCCTGCGTCCACACGTGGAATACTGACCGAGGGCAGGGCTGGGCCTGGGAGGAGCCTGCCTTTGGGTCAGCAGTTCGGTGCCGATGAGCTCTCTGTCTTCCTTCTCCATACGACCACGGACACTTCCCAGGACTTATCACACAGGCTGCTGCCTGCATTCACACAAGTTTCTGTCTAGTCTGTTTTTCTCCACCAGAGAGATGCATGTTGGTTGGGGGTGGTGACATAAATGCCTGCCCCTCGAAATGGAAATTCCCCACACCTTTATCAGCCTTTATTAAAGTTTCAGCATCATCTCAGGTGCTATTTCTCACCTTGGTAGCCTTTGGTGGCCTGCTGGCCTTTCTGAGTGTAGCCTGGAATCCAGCTCTGACATCAGCTCTTTTGGACATGCTATTTTCTTTACTGGGCAATCTCTCCTTTGTCTCTTAGCTAAAAACATCACTGTCCCTAGGGTTTAAGACCCTTTCTTCATTGTCCTTGTCAAATGACACCACTTTATATTAGATGCATCTGTAGCTCTTCATACTTTTTTTTTTTTAGTACTGGGGACTGAGCTCAGGACCTTCCACTTGCAAGGCAGGTACAGCACTACTGAGCTAAGTCCCTGGCCCCTCTTAATACTTCTCTTTTTCTTTTTCTTTTTTTTTTTTTGGTACTGGGGATCGAACTCGGGTCCTTGTGCTTGCAAGGCAGGCGGCAGAACCATTGAGCTAAATCCCCGGCCCTCTTAATACTTTTCTTAAAGAGCACTGAACAAACTCTATATGGGGAATTATACCAATAACAATTTTTCTTCTCTGGACCAATCCATTGTGTTTTCCTTCTTATCCATGATGTATGCCCAATCTACACCCCATGTATCCCTTGGGAATATTTGATCTTTTGCCCATAGTAATCTCTCCCTATATGTTATGGTAGTTAACTGAAGGAATGGTATTGTGGCAAGGTAACTAAAATGTGACGTCACAGGTATTGATGATTCTATTTCAAATATAATTTTGTAAAGAAAACTACAAACTTCTTGGGTTGAAGTCACTTTATAGTGTGGGATAGTCTTGCAGTGTACTGGCCTGGGCCTCATCATGTTCTAGAACATCTATGTATTTTTGTATAAAAGTGCATCTATTCACTCTGCACTATTGCCCATCTGTCCATCCAACATGCCCACTGCATTTTTTGATGGGAGGGGGAAGTTTATTTTATAATCTCTGCAGCATGTGGGGGTTTGGATTGCTTGCTTCCTGAACAGCTCTTATTTATCAAAACATTAGTAAAATCTGTAAAAATATAATAAAAGATCATTATAAGAAAAGCTACTACGGGTGGGTAGATGGTAGGTAAATACCACTGGCAGTGGGAAAATTTTAGTATTTGGAAAGGGGGTTTTAGAGTAGCTAATTGAGTGTCAGGGACTCTGCAAGGAAGGCAGGGAGGGACACGCAGGGCTCTCCTTGTGCCAGGAGGTGGCACTACAAAGCCACAGAGGCACCTAACCTGACTGTGGGTTCAAGCCAAGGAACATGACTTTGAAGCTGCCGTGGTCCCCAGACATTTGAAACAGAAGCAGCTTTCTTGCCTTGAAGGACAAAGAGATGGTCACAAGAAATAAGAGGATTCCAGGCTCAAATGGCCAGCGTCCCAGCGCGTGGTCCACATGGACAGCAGCACACAGCGTCTCGGTCTCGCCGCAGGCAGATGGACATGGAGGTGCCCTGCAGTGTCCCGGAAATGCAGCTGCTCCTGTGGAAAGGCTGAGGCCATGGTGGCTTCAGAGCACGTTTCCCTTGAGTCCCAGTCACCTGGACATGAGAGGAGAAGATGCCCGCTGTTACTCATGCTGGGGCAGAAGATGGGCTGCTCACTTGGGGAGGGGCAACTTTGACTCTTGCCAGGTAAGAGCTGCCCTGAGCTTGGGGCTGGGGCTCGCCCGGCTTCTGGTGGCTCTCAATTTCTATTCAATGCCCTCCAAGTAACCTTACAAGCTGTAGTAGTGCACATAGCCTGGACCAGTTTTTAATAGTTGGGTGTCACATAGCTAGAGCATGGCTTAACCCTAGGTTCCCACCTTCCTACTAACTCAGCCTAGCAGCTTAGAAATTAATTGATTTTAGCTAAGTTAGAAACACAATAAACACAGAGACACAATAAAATATGCCAACATTTATTAAAAAACACCAATAGCCTCTTCTCAAAGGCATCATAAAGGGGATTACAATAGATTAAAATGAGTTAAACTCACACACACATATATAAAAATGGAAGACCACATCCTATCATGAAACCAGGTTACTGTTTGTTGCTGCTTAGGGTCCCGGGCAGGAGCTTCTGAAACCCAAGGGATGGAGGCTGGCCAAGACGACTATGGAAGCGAGTGATTGTATGGCCTGGAATAAGGTGTTGACTGTGGGAAAAACAAAGTTCATAAGCAGCTAACATTTGCTATTTACGAAACCCAAGTTTCAGGGATATTGCCCCAAAGAAGGGGAGGCCTCTCTGGACTCAGGCACGGGAACGGAACCAGTGAACTTTCCACAGCTCTGAGACATGAGCTGTGTTGCACACAGTCATGAAATGGTCCAGACTTTCAGACGGGAGCAATATAGCATCTGCCTCCTAAACATTATGGGGAAAGGAAACAAGAGAAAAACCCCAAACACACACAAAGGACTCTTGTGATGTTTGAAGTGTTGTTTGAAATGGACCCCGTGATAAAACTCAAGTGAGCTAAGCCCATACATTTCCTTCACACACTCCCAGCCCCAGATGTTTGGTCTCTTTGGGAAAGACACACGAGAAGTGTCCCAAACTGACAACTCTGGAACTTATCAGTGTCTGTTTCTCTTATAGTCATTGGTTTTGGATTCAAATGTTCAGGGCCGAACTTTGTAAAGTGAAATCTTTACTGCCAAAGGAAACCATCCTAGGCTAAGGAGAGAATTATGACCGACAAGCGTAGGGTCTTCCTCAAATCAATCCCATGTGTAGTGTGGCATGAGGTATCAGGGAGAGAAGGCCACACATTGCTGTGTACACCTTCGCTTGAGAATCGTGGGCCTCCCAGGCCTGCGTAGGGGGTGGGGTGGAGTGGGGTGGGGTGTCTGCCTTGCCTGTCACAAACTTGCCTGTTCGTGACTGTCTTGAATTTTGTTGTCGTCGTTGTTTTTGTCATAAAATACCTGGCTGGGCACATTACTTGTGGGAATCCTTACCCAGCTATCCCGGATGTGACTTTGGCCACAGTCCACGCAGAATATGAATCGTTTCACAAACCAGTATTGAGCATCAGGTTTTTCGACAAGCAGAGGGTACATTTGAGGGTAATCGGGTGGGACACAGGGCCTTTCAGAGGAAAAAAGAAAAAGAAAGGAATTAAGAGGCAACACAAGGGTTTAAGAGTTATCATTCCTGGGATTGAACGTCAGGCTTAGGCCGTGTCTGTGGGCATGCAGAGCCCTCTCTGCGATGATGTCACGAGTTGTATGAGTTGTTTTTTTCTAAACTAAAACCTCAGTGTTTGGTTTTAATTGAAGTGTTGGCACTTTGTGATAAAAAAGTGGGTTTTGGGTTGCAGTTTGGACACTCGGTCTCAACAGCCTCAATGTAGCACCTTAATATGGATCCAACAGTTTAATGTTATAACCGATTACCAATTGAAGAATCACACGACTGTGTTATTGTTCAGCAGTAGCCGCCTCTCACCACATCCTTGTGGGATAATAAGTTGTAGGCACAGAAACTGTTCTCTCCTAAGTTGAGAAAAACTATTTCAAGAAGATACTCAGTGTGTGTGAGTAATTTTTGCTTGGGAGTAGTAATGGGTCTAAAACAAGACATTCCTAGAATCTCTTCAAGCTTACTTAATAGGCGACCAAGAGCTAATACAGTTTGAGTATTTTTATTGAAGACGCGTGTTAGAGGGGATCCAGGGAGGTAGGGGTGAGAGACAAGAGCTTACTGACCATCCTGGAGTGACAGCGAGGATCTCACTATGTTATCCTCTTTGGATAACCACTTTGTCTGGACATGAACCTGGGGCTCTTTAGTTGTGAGACGTTGGCAAATCATCTAATGTGCTTCTGTCCAAGTTTCTCATTCATTAAGTAGGAACATCATTAGTGACTCATGTATTGGGTTGATACTGAGGATTCAAGTGCCTAAAGTCCTTTGGAACTTATTGCCAGCACATAGTAGGAGTTCAACTGCAGTTACTGGTAGGAGTTCAACTGCAGTTACTGATAGGAGCAAGGGTCAGACAGTGTGAACTCAACAGCTGATACTTGGCCGAATCTATGACTTGCAAGCCTTCTAATCTTTTATCTTATTTAATTCTAATTTGCTTATAAAAATTATGTACTTACTGCTTAAACCATAGAACTTTCTTTTTAATGGGCTGCTTGATACTTAAAAAATTTTTTTTTTTACTTTCTAGAGAAAAAAGATTAATTTTTGGTTCGCTCTCCAGGAGAGAGGAAACCATGGGAGGCATAATTTTACTTCCTCCAGGCCTTCTGCCTCAGTTCTCTTCAGGGGAATAGGAAAGCATTAACCAATGGTAAATGTGGGAGCAGGAACTGGTTACTTTTAGCTCAGTCCTACTGGCTTTTTGGAGCCAGACTGTCTTTGAGGGACACATTCTGGCCCACCTTGTGGCCAGGAGGCCAGCTTACTGGACAGGCTTCATGCATTCAAGGGGAGACCTGCAATTGTCTATCTCCTCTAGCCCCAGGGTCAACAAATTCATTTCTGGTGGACTTTTAGGAAGGAGGCCTTCTAACTGAAGATGGAGAGCCTCATTCACCAATTGGCTACTGCAAAACGGAAGGGGACTAAGAGGTGGAAGGGAGAGGGAGGAGGGAGGGAAGAGGATGAGGTGGGTTATGTACATACCAACTCCACATGAGGAATGTAATCATTGTGTATTGCAAATATGCACTAACGAAAACAAAAATTGAAAAAAATCTTGCTGATTGACCCCTAAAAGAGAGCGAGAGAGAAAAAAGCAAACCAAAGCTATGTCTCCTGTGTGATTTATTACTGAATTAATTTCAAATTCAGGAGGGGAATAGATTATTTCCACTACCCCAACTCTTCTGCACAACTTAGAGCTTCTTGAATTATGAAGAAGATCAAGGCCAATTTGCATACTTAAGAAACCTCTACAGATACTGCATGTATTAGGTTGGCGATGTGTCTTCATGCCCCTTAGGGGAGTAGAAAGAAAGATCAAGTTGTACTCCTGGCTTTGTAATTTTGCTTAATTCATTTGGTCTGGGTTTTGGCCTCTGACTAGTGGGCCAACATGCTATAAAGCCGAGAAGCTAAATAAAAACAATTATAATTTTTCAAAGTCTCTGGATAAGTATGATACATTTCAGCAAAAAGCTATTACTGTGTTGGGGAGGAGCCAATGAATATTTGAACTGACCTGGGAACCGTACACTTTAGTTGAAGTTCAGCAGCAGCTAATCCATGCTTCGGTTTATATGTGAGCAAGGAGTGGAAGGCAGTTCCATCGTAGTATTCCTGATGGGAAAAGAGAGCTTTGATGTGCATATTCATTTATCACAACATATGTTCCAATAGAAAACTGGCTCCTTCAAAGTCTCTAGAGATCAAGATAGCTACTCCAATTAACATGATTACATTTCTTTCTTGCAAAGTAGAAGCACTTAGCTTAAGGAGAATATAAATGAAAAACATGTGGAGCATGATTTTTGAGAATTTGCAAGCGAGGGTGAGTTGGGTGGGAAGGTCTACTATTAGGTGTCTGAAATCAGAATTCTAGGGCACAAACATTTTTACAGGTACTTAGGGGAAATTTTTCCTTTTAAGGAGGATTGAAAGGACAAGATGATTATTCTGGAGTTCTGAAATCCTTTATCTGATACCTCTGAACTGAGATGTGTTAGTTTCTCTTTACTCCTCATTCTCAAATCTCTGCAAATATTAGGCATTTTAAAAGGAGGGCCTCTAGTTAAAAGTGCTGGGAACCATATCCATATTCTAGGAGAAGTTGAGCAGAAGTGAATCCATGCCATGGATGGTAAGTCAGCCAGGAATTAAGTTTTCTGAACATAAAATATGTACATCCCATAGAGAACATTTGAAATATGTTTGGTGGTCAACAAATGAGACACAATTCCTATGGTTATATCATACTGCATCAGTTTCTCTATTTGCATGTAATCTACCTTGGCCTTCAAATCTGTTATGCTATTGAGATCATATTATGTACTATATGTAGTTTTATTCCTATTTGCAAAGAGGTTCTGATGTCATTAAGTTATTTTATAAATTGATCAGCTGGACATCATTCTTTATGCTTCCATTGGGGTGTAAGTGGCTTATCTCATTCAGCTATTAAAATTACGATTTAAGAAGAAGAAAAAATTAAGTTTGATCCCCAGTACCCCAAAAAAAGAAAAAGAAAAAAAAGCAATTAGCAGCACACTGGGTTTCTGTCCCTGGTTCTGCTAAGCACTAATTTCATATGTGTGATTACACTGCTGGCCTTCATGCCTCAAGTCTTTACCCTAAATAAGTGGGCCTGGTACCAATCTCACAGGATTAGGAGCAAGAGCCTTCGAGTGTGGCCGCTATATCTCGCTGCACATGCAATTCCTGCTCTACCCCAGCAGGCTGTGAGCTTTGTGAGAGAAAGATCGCCGAGTTTCTTATCTGTTTAAATGCTCAGTATCTACACACAGTAGTTCTGATAGGTGAATGAAAACAAGCAAGATTCACATTTCTCTTAGCCTTCCTTCTGGTCTGTGGCAGCACTTGGCAATACCAGCAGCATATTATCGTCACAAACACAGACCAGCCCTTCTGAGGAAGGAGTGCATATGGGATTGGGTGAGAAGGTCGACTCCTTACCAGCTTTTCAATTCCACAGAAGCTGACAGGATAATCAAACTCAATCTCGTCTGGTCGCACATAAATAGCCGGACAACCAGTCCCTAGAAATAATTCATCAGGGCCTACCAATTTATGCGGATGGAACAGGGCTCTTTTAGCAATTGCGCGGAAATTAAAACGGCTGCATTCCACCAACACTGTTAAAAGAGGAGAAAAAACAGTCAGAAACCTTTGGGTTTCCCGAACAACTTAAATTTGAGCAGGAGTAGGCCGCGCGAAGGGTGTAGTGCCGCTCTCTTCTTTTTACTGCTCCAAAACAGTTCCTTTCCTCACTGACAGCGCCCCAGTGTCCCCCGCCCACTGGCCCTGCACTCAGAAGGAATCATCGGAGCTCTCTGGTCGAAGCACAGAGCTCCGAGTTCCGGACCTGTGATGTCTTTGTACAACTCTTTGATACCAGAGTCCATGTTTTAAGTCTTTAGCCACAGCCATGTGCCACCTGGTGGCAGATGTGCCCTTCGTGGGGAGAACACAGTGACTCAGGGCCACAGAAGTGGGAAGAGCGGGGAATCATGCTGGCTTGTTGCTCTGAGGACTGCCCTGCCTTATCCCGGGAGACTGGATGTTTGATTTGTGCTTGGCCTGGACTCTTTTCCTGAGATTTAGGGTCATCTCTCTGATTAGCTACTAGACATTGAGACAGTATTTGACATAGTCCATTCAACAAGGGCATTTCCAATAAAGAACTCATGATTGCAGCCCACTTCCTGTCTATTTGTCCTTACCTCAGTCAGTAGCATCACAATCCACCCAATATCCAAACTATAACCCAATCTATATACCAATATCCAATCTATATCCCAATATCTGGGAATAGAACTTATTCCAGCTCCCTTCATACCCTCATGCTCTGAACCGGAGTCTTTTCACTTTTACCTTCAAAGTTTGTCTCACACCTGTTCATGTCCACATGATCAAGAGCAGGCAAAACTACTGCCGTCTCACTCTGGGACTGGTCAGCAGCCTGGTGAGGGGGGACTCGCCTCCTGTTTCCCTCTCTTCTAGGATGGATGTAGATACAATCATCTCACCAGCACACTACAACTTCCCAATTGCTTCCTCTCATAATTCACATAAAATCTGAAATCCTTGTAGCCTCTAACACCCTATTGCCCTGGTCACTGAATTTCCAGCCCTTGGAGAAGCAAGCACCTTAAATATCCTCTCTGGGGTGCTCTGGGAAGCAATCAGACACCTGGAATCGAGGGCAACTTGAAGTCAGTCTTTGCAGGATGCTCAAGGCCAGTCCATGCCCGACCTACTTGGCTGAAGGAGCATGGAGTGTTTAAGAAAGGGATTGTTTGGAGTTGTAGCTCAAGAAAAACTGACACTGATAATCCAGAGGGGAAGAGAGGCAATTGCATAAGGGAGGTCAGTTAGGGATGTGTGGCTGACTAATTCAGAGACATGTGAAAGAGCAATCGGCCCAACGGTGACTTCCTGGGAAGTTCCAGGAGTTCCCAAGTAGGAAGAAGTGGGAGGTGAGGAAGAGAAACTAAGTCTGGGAAAACTAAGAGCAACCTGAGTACCACACTCATCCAACTGTGTTTTCTGGACCCAAGGGGAGGATAAAGCATGGGACTGATGAGAATTACTAAGTTCTATTAGGATAGGACAATAAAGTCCTAGCAACCAAAAGTCCTGGGACTCTCAGCCATCGAGAAATCATCCCTTCAAAGCACCCCCAGTCCATGTTCACTCTGATACCTGGTTCTTGCCCAGAGCAAATCCACATCAAGGATACAAGTAACAGCAGCTGTCCCTCTATCCTGAGCATAGCCTTCATTATGCCAGCCATGGAGCTGAGACCTCCTCAGGCAACAAGCAGTCCAGAGGAACTGGGAAGCCTGGAGTGCTTTAATACCCAGGGCCACTCAGGTGTGCTCAGTTAACCCAATTCAGAGAGGAGAGAGGGCACCACTTGAGCTCATTGTGAACATCAGCTCCCGACTCTCCCGATCTTGATCCCTTGGGTAGAGAAAACCACAGTGTCCTATACAGTGAACCCAGCCAAGCTGGATGGAGTGCTTGCTCACTGAACTGTTTTTCCTTCTTACCTTTGAAGAGCTTGAGAAATGGCATTCACTGGCTAATTTTCTGATACTCTTTGACCTGATTTGGGGATGCCACAAAGCTGTGACTAATGATACACTTGCTCTGTTGTTGGAGTCGTTTGCTCCCCAGCTATGATCTGTATATTTAATCAATTCCTTGGGTGCTTGTAGGACCCACAGCAGCAGCTTCGGAGCTTCATCACTGTTATCAATCCGGGAGGAAGAAGCCAGCAGGGCCAGGAGGCCCACCTTGACTATGCCTGTATTTTGCAAAAATCTCCCCTGGTAGGTACAGTCCTATTCTCTTCAATGGTTTCTTTCTTTCTTTTTTTTTTTTTGCACTGAGGATCGAACTGGGATCCTTACGCTTGTGCAGCAGGCAGTGAAACCACTGAGCTAACTCCTCAGCCCTTTTCAATGGTTTCTTAATGTCTTCCACAGAAGTCAAATGTCTAAGCATTTGATCTTTTTCTTTTCTACCATGTCTTTACTATCCCAAGAGGAACAGTGGGGTGCCAGGCACTGGTGGGTGCTTCTGGCGAAGGCCTCCTGGGTGGGCTGTGTCATCTGAAGGGTTTCAAAATTCCTACAATCTATGCAAAGCTGAAGTTTTCTTCAAGTTGACGCTAATGAAAGTGTTTATTCATTTCACTAGTAATACTGCTTTTCCCAGGCTGGGATTTGTACAAGCACAAGAAGGTGCTGTCATTGTGCCACTATATCATCAAAGACAAAGACAGATATGGCAAGTGCATTGAGAGACTCCCCAAGAACCTATTGAGAGATGCTTCTCTGGAAAATAATTTGAAAGGTTTTAAAATGCAAATAAAAGGATGCTATTTTATAAAGGAAAGGAAAACTCTGAGAAACTATGAGAAATGGAAAAAATGGAAACAGTCTTTGTAAATAGGGAAGGGTGGAGGAGGTGAAGGGAGGGCTAGGAATGGGGAAAAAATAAGAACCAAGATGCATCATGTAAAGGTACAAGCACCCAATGAGAAATGTAATTGTGTTGTATACCTAAAATGTACCAATGAAAGAATTAAAAAAAATGATTTTAAGAGTTTATTTCACATTGCACATCAAACTAGTATTTGAAGGACCCTAGTTAGCAAGACAGACTCCATATTGCTGCTTGACCCACCTGCCTGCCCTTTAGATGAACTCAGAAGGAGGAAGCTCAAAAACCTCCTCCCCTTATAAAGTCTCTTTAGAAATAACAATTAATCAACTATTGTTTTACAAATGTTCTAACAGCAGGACGTTCCGCTTCTGCATCTTTTGCTTGCTTTGCTAGTTCTATCACGTAGAGGGGCCTAGAAACTGCTGGCCTCAAAGGTGTATAAAACATGTTTGTCTCCCCTGGGTCGAGGCTCGAGTCCGATGCTCGGCTCAGGTCCCGGCTGGTAGTAAATTTGTGTGTGGATTTAAGATCAGTCTCTGGTCGGTTCTCTCTCACTGGGTGTAACAGTTTACCTGAGTCAGAATCTCCTGCAGCTCGTTAAAGGGATGTGTAAGTAGGTCTCAACCTAGCCTTACTGGGTCACTATCATTGGCTACCAGGCCAGAAAATTGGTGATGTTTCACTGGAAACCATTATGGAATGGTAATAGTAATGATAATGGTAATTGATGCAATATCATCAATCAATGTATAAATTATTCTTCTGTACCACCCACATGGAGGCTCTGAAATTATCTTGCTAGTCCCTCCTCTCGGTGGTCCAGTGGCTACATTTCACATATCGCGTTAGGATTTCAGACTCATCCTATGGCTTGGGAAGACACATGGAGAATATAGTCTAGACCTACTTTATATACTTCCCTCATCTGATTTTCTGAATCATTATCATCAATCACAACTATTTTACCCTGGAAGAGGAAAAGCTGGTTGTGGTGAGGGCTTTGGCAGTGTTTCCTTAGTGATGGATTGCAGCTGAGGAGGCCAGGGTTCTATAAACACCTGAGCCACTCTTCCTTGACTTCCTGTTTCCCTTACTTCCTGTTTCTGTGGTACCCTGGATGGAGACCTGAGGTGATGAAGATCAGTGGTGTGTTAGCGGTGCTCCTCATGGTTTTTGAGTCCATTCATGGTTTAGAAGATGGTAAGGAAAAGGGAATTCTGTAGTGAGGCCTCTCTGGCAGTGGTATGCTTTCTTACATAAGGTTGACTTTGGGAATTAGTATTTTATAATCTGGTGATCATCTGCTAGAAGCTAGCCATTGCCATTCTCCACTCAGATACACCGTTCTTCCTCTTGAATCCCCAACAAGGTGACTTCAGGGTGCTGAAATTTTAAATATTATCATATTAT
The DNA here is from genome assembly GCF_000247695.1 of Heterocephalus glaber. The sequence continues at coordinate 966,388 of NW_004624864.1, read as the reverse complement.
GTATATTTATAATAATGTTAAATATTATTTTATTTGAGTAGAAGACTTTAGTTTGCCATAGGGTAATGAGGTATAATTGACTTAAACATTAAAAGGAAAGCATCTAATTGCTTTTTCAAGTGTTTTTCCAAGTGTTTATGACCAAGCATTGAAGCATTTCAGGTCTATATCCAGTGTACTTGGATATACTTCAACAACGTATTCTTGATGTCTATTTGTAGATGACATTCGAATACTCTCTAGGGAACCTGGTGAAAAATTGTTTTATGAGCCTCTGTGGTTTTTCTCCATTCAGATGAAAAGACTGAGCCATGGAGAGAACTTATCCAAGATCACACAGTGGGAAATATATAAATAGAATCATACCATTTTCATGCTAGAGTTGAGATCCAGGCTGATCAGAGGTTAAATGTTTTCTGAGCTATTGTTTGGAGACGGACAGGATATATGACACTTTCATTTCTTTCTTTCATCAGTGATTATAACCTGTAGTGAACAGTGGCTGCGGGTGAGAGTTAAATGGCAGGTTCTCGGGAATCACCAGGAGCCCCGGCCATCTGAGCTGTATCTAGGAACTCGCTGTGCTGCAACCGGAAGGCCCATGGGTTACTATGAGTTTTTTTATTCTATCTCTCAATGTGGAATCAGAGCTGAAGTAAGAAAAGTTATCATTTCAACAATGTCCTTCGGTTTTATTTTCAGTGTTACAAAACAGTCATTAAAGTTAACTGTAAACTAATTTTTAGCTGATATAATATTGATTATCTTTAGTTTTTGGATCATTTCACAACAGAAAAGATGGCAGGTAAAACATGGAGCTTTACCTATGGTGCACTTACTTATGTAACTTCTTCAATGTATTTTTCTTGCCTTTGATGGTGAGATCCTATATTCTCTGTGATAAAGTCTACACAGAGCAAAACATTTTAGTTTGAAACATCCTGACAAACTCCCACCTGGTTGTCAGTGTCTAAAAATTTCAACTGAAATAGGGAATAAAAAGTTACATAGCTGCTGTATAGTTAAAGGGGAATCAGTCTTTTCTGAGGTTGCATTAACTATTCCACATAAAATGGATCATTAGGTGTGTGTGTCTGTGTGTATGAGAGAGAGAGAGAGAGAGAGAGAGAGAGAGAGAGAGAGAGAGAGAGAGAGAGAGAGAGAGAGAGAGAGAGAGGGGCAAAGAGGGAAAGTGCCTAGCTCAAAGTGAGAGAAATAAGCAACATTATTAAGCAATTATGCTCCTGTTGTCCTGATGAGCATTTTAGAGGCTTCAGTTCCCTTCAGCCACATAATACCTAGTGCAGGTTATGTTCACTTAACTAATCGGCCTTACTTGGTGTCAGGTGGTTTATGTAACCTTCACAGTACCCTGATACTTAGACAGTGTCATGCCCATTTTAAAGATGAAGACATAGAAGCAGAGTAACACGTCACACAGCAACGGAGCCCTGAATTTAAATGGGTCTTAGTGCTGAGCCCCTCTGCCTCTCACATCTGGTGATGTTGCTTTACATTGGCTTCCTGCTAGATTTGGTAATGGCAGCTTGGTTTTCCATTTTGGTCCCACACCAACTCAGCTTTAGCTTATAGAGGTGAGATTAAAATAGATGTTGAATAAGTAAATTTAAAAAATTGTTACAGTTATGTTTACATACAAAATTTAGTCCCGTAAAAGACACATTGGCACGAATCCCCCTCAGGTAACACCCCACTTTGAACACACTTGTCCCATCATTCTTGCCACTTTCTGAAGCAGTTCCAGAAATCTGCTTTCCTGTCTTTACAAGCTGTGATCAAATACACAGTGAATGCTGTTGCCGAGTGCCACCCGGTGGAAAGGGAGGTTTGTAAAACACACGATGGTGCGAACTCGCCCTCCTTATTCGCTGAGTCACACTGTGGGACTTCAGGCTCTTCCCCAAAGTAGAAATACATGATGGAAAGCAAATGTTTTGAATTAATTCAGGACATTGCGGTAGCCACAATAGTGCAGCTAAAGACACTTACAAAATAGGACTTCCAGAACTGCTTCAGGAAGGGGCAGGAACAATGTGATAATTGTGTTTAGAGCCAGAGGAAGTATTTTGAGGGGGATTAATGACATTGTGTCTTCTAAAAAAAAAATCTAAACATTCACTATATTTTCTGATCCTCCTCAGATAATTTAGGTGGACTGATTTTACTCTTGGATCCAAATATATGTCCCATGACTTTGATCTCCCCTGAATCTCCCAATGCTTTCCATATCTCAAGCTTTGTACAAACACTTGTTAAATAAAATGTAGGCACTTAATAAATACCTGTGGAATGAGTGGTTCAGATAATACTGATTATTCAGTGGAATAATTCCACAGCTAGCAGAATCTTTCTGATAGGTTTACAGGATTTTTTAGTGAAGAGGATTGGTCTTTTCCATTAGAAAGCAGATAGATATTGGAAGCAGTTAGGTCCTGAAGTTTCACTTTGCAAATCCTGAGCAAAGAAACTGCCTGAAAAAAAGGACCAACCCAGGGAAAGTAAAAGATATGAGATCCTTTTTCAAGGGAAATTGAGAAACAGGTATTTGATTATGTGATGGATTTTTAAAAAATCAAGTTATTCCTAATATCTACTTACCTAGGACTCTCAGGCACATGGGTCAATATATTCCCATGTGTGAACAAGTAAGATGAAATTCAAAGTCTTTAATATGTAATAAATATGTGTGTGACACTCAACCCTAAAAATTCTTACCAGATCCTTTTATAGGTCAAGGGTTTGGAATTATTTTCTCTCTGTTCACAAAAAGAACAAATGTTAAATATAGAATTTGAACTTGTGCAATCTAAGGTGCTAACAAGCCCTTGAACAGCATATTTTAAGATGTTAAATAGTCCAATTTCAGGTGACTAATATGCAAGTACCGATTCGATCCCACTGTAGGGGTAAGGCAAATGCTTGCTCATTTTTGACTCTGCTTTGTGTTTCAATTATAGAATATGATTTTTAAATTCAGTTTAACATCCAGACATAATGAAAACAACCAGTTTTATACTCTTCACCTGTTTAGGTACGCTTATGGGGTATTCTCATTGAAAGTTCAATCAATTATGAACCGGAAAATTCAGATGTCTGGGGTTTCTTACCAATATCGTGCTATATTCAAAGGTAAGCATCATAGACCACTGAGATAAAGGTTACCTGACATTAAATCAAATGCCAGGTGTTCCTAGAGTAAACCTGTAAATGCTGTGGTTGAACATTAGGGTCCTGTGTGATCTGCAGAGTTCTGCTTAATCCTGTAGGTCGATCTTTCAAAATTCAGTTGATTCTGTCAGGGCCTTTTCTGAAGGAGGAGAGGCTACCAGTAATACACTGGTAGCTGACAGTATTGAGTCAAATGTCAACTTTCTTGTTCAAGATCCCATGTTCTCAAATCTGCCTTAAATTATCACTATAAATACCAAGAGGTGCTGGTAATCCTTATGTGAATGGGTCAGACACTGTAAATTTTAGTGGATCAGGGTTAATGATTGCTGAAAGCAGTTGATAGGAAAACAGAGGGTTCTGAGGTTTATATGCTATGCAGTTAGAATTGTCTGTTTATACTGTTTAGCCAAGTCCTAAGTGTTATAGAGTCAACAGTAGTACATTGGGTCCTCAGTACTTGTTAATTGGTTCTAGAAGATGCAACAACTACCAAAAATGATGACTACCAAAAAATTATTTTGGCTGGAAAGGGTGAGTCACCAGGGCATTACTACCTACAAACTCTAGCTTGCTAGTATGGTTCTGAACAAGTTGAGTATATGAGGAATACTGGAACAAAATTTTCATGTCAAAAATGCATTGAGTACCAAATTCAACAGGTTTCAAAATGGTAAAGCACCAAGATGTGTCTGTATTATGCACAACCATTTTGACATTTTTGGTAAACCTTCCTTTTCTTAGGTGTTCCACTTCTATACCTACCATCCCTAATCTTCCCCATACCAATGCCTAAAATTTTAAGGAGCCGTTAGAGTGAATCATTCTATCTCCTTGGAAATGGTTAGGTTAGAGCTAGAAAAGACTCAAAAGTGGAGTATTCCTCCAACATTTTCAAAGTAGAATGGAATAAATCTCTGATGTATAATGTGATATAAAAATCATGACCTGCTACAGAGGAGCTTTCTCTCTTGATGGAAATAATTTCTTCTGTGAGAGAATGAAACAGAAGAGTCTATAGATGCAGAGCTAGGTTCTATGCACTTGGGGTTTCAGTATCAATGGTCTGAGCCCCATGGAGAAAAATGAAAACTAGACAGTTGTATTTATTTTACAGTCACTGAATTTCAAATGTTATGTGAAATTCCCTTCTACTATTCCATACCACCTTTGATCCTTCTCATAGATGCATGAAAACATTAATTATAGGTCATATCCTCAATCACATATACAACTGAATGCTTCCTTCCTCTCATACTTCCAACTCTGCACAAAGAATTTGGAGGCAAGCAGAGCTCACCATAATCTCTGGATACTTCCTTGCTTTTCCTGCCATCATGTATGCAAATATGAGAGTGGATGAAAGAGATTGCGAAGTCCACCTGGTACTGAATTACATGGTGCAACTGTGATACCAGCTAAATATATGCCCTGTGTGCTGAAGCCTAACATATTTCAAATTATGAATAAATGAGGTTCTCGAGGAAGCCCTACAAGGGCAGATTGTCTCAACTGTAGGATTCCTAACAGGAAAATCTAGATAAGGCTTTTTCCATTTCACACTACTCCATCTCTGTTCTGGGTGGTTGTTGATTCGTTATTCTGGCATCTTGTTTTTTGGGACAGTTTCCTCTCCAGCTGACAAGCATTCCTGGGCAGTGCCCACAGTGAAGAGCTGGGAGCTGGGTGTGTGGTGGGAAACTGACTGCCATGCTCTACTGAACTGTCTGGGAGAATGTCTGCTCACATGTTTCTCTGTCCTCCACCTTTCCTCCCTTGGGCAGGTCCGCAAACAAGCAGACAGCCTCATGGGAGGAAGACACCAGTCTCCTGCTCTGAGTACCCACAGTTTTGCGGGCTTGATTTAAGACACTTTCCTCTGGCTTTGTAGAAGGAAATAGAATTTCAGTGATTCCTTCATCCTTCCATATAGGCCAAGAACTCAGAGCTGTCTGTGTAATCGTGTTTTGCAGACATGTAGCAAGATGACTAGAGATGACAGAGTGGCTCTGGCCACTTAGAATTTCTGGCATCTGGCATTTCAGTTAAACCAGTTTTGGGCTCCATTTGCATTTTTACGAGGTAATGAGAAGTTCCATTCAACATGCCTTTAAGAATGCTTTCTTCTCTAAAATACAAATTTCCTTTTTTTGCCTAAGCTAGTCGATTTAGCATTCTATCACTCCTCACCCAAAGATCTTGTCTAATTTGGCTTCTTTCCCCTTACTACAATCTTCTCTTCTCTCCCCAAACAGTATATGTACAAGTCTCAAATCTCTATATAATGACTTCTCTCATTCAGATCATTTACATTAAATTATTCGAAAAAGGTAAAAGACGATAAGGGCGACGCGTCCAAAAAACCAGCCAGAAAGAAGAGTTCAAGGTTACTTGAAGCAAAAAACACAGGGACCCGCCCAGAAGGGGCAGTAAGGTGGGTATATTGTCTTCTCACTAAGCTACAGGTTTCACGGTAGATTTATGAAAAATGGCCCGGGTTGAAAAAGGTGACATGAATCACACATTGTATATCATGTGCCCATTGCTATTTCAGCTTAGGATTACTGTGATGATTAATTATTGATTCATTTAAAAACTTTACTTATTGTGGTAAGAATACTTAACTTGAGATCTACCTTAACAAATTTTTAAGTGTGCGATACATCATTCTTGAATCTACAGGTCCAGTGTTGTGCAGCAGATCTCTAACGCTTATGCATCTTTCTCAAATGAGACCTTATACTGATTAATTAGTTAACTACTCATTTCTCTGGAAACTACCATCCTACCCCATGTCTCTGTAGATCAGCTTTTAAAATTAATTAACATTTTCTTAGTATATGTTTGCCATACATAATGACCACATTCATCATTGGGAATTTGTACCTGTACATAACATATCAATTCTTTTTTTACCATTCCCTCTCTTCCCTTCAGCCCTTCTTCCCCTCCTCATTAACAAAAACTCTGTTTCCATTTTTTCCCTTCCTCCTTCACCCTCCCTTGTTTGCTTTCCTATTTGAATAAGTTCTTCGTCTTTCCTAATATTCGTACTCCATTTTGCTCCTTATTTACACTTTAGGTTTCTCACATGAGAGAAATAATGCAACATTTAAATTTGTGGGTCTGATTTATTTCACTTAAGATTATGGCTCACAAATCTATTTACCTAAAAATATCTCAAGTTTATTCTTTACGGCAGAGTAGTAATCCATTGTATATAAATACCACTTTATACATTTACCTGTTGATGGGCATATGGGCTGTTTCCAAGATTTAGCTATTATAAATTGTGTTGCTATAAATGTTAGTGTGCATATATCATTGTGGTATGATGACTTTAGCTTTTTTGGGAAGATACCTAGAAGGGGAATAGCTGGGTCAAATAGGACTTCTTTTAGGTTTTTGAGGATTTCCATAGTGATTTTACCAATTTATGCTCCCACCAACCATGCAGAAGGGTTACTTTTCCCCCACAGCCCTGCCAGCATTTATTATTGGTTGATTTCTTTTTTGGTACCAGGGATGGAACTCGGGACCTTGCGCTTTCGAGGCAGGAGGCGGAACCACTGAGCTAAATCCCCAGCCCTTGATTTCTTGATAATAAATAGCCATTCTTTCTGGAGTGAGATGGAATCTCTGTTTTAAATTTGTATCTCTCAAATATGCAGCGATGTTAACAGTTTTTCATTTGCTGATTGTATTTCATCTAAGAATTGTCTGTTCATTTCAGATGCAGTTTTGGATTGGATGTTTAAATTTGGGGGCCTAATTTTTTGAGCTCTTTACATATTCTAAATATTAGGCCTCTGTCTGAGGACAGCTGGCAAAAGTTTTTCCCACTCTGTGGGTTGTCTCTTCACTCTGTTGGTGGTTTCCTTTGGTGTGCAAAAACTTTTAAGTTTGATGTGATCCCATTTGTTGATTCTATTATAGGCCAATCTCTTTAATGTACATAGATGCAAAAATCCTCAATAAGGTATTGGCAAACAGAATGCAGTAAATGATCAAAAAGATTATACACCATGACCAAGTAGGATTCCAATTCATTCCAGGGATGGAGGGACAGTTCAACATATGAGAATCAACAAATGTTAACACAGCACATAAACAGAGTCAATGACAAAAGCCACACGATCATCTAAATAGGGGCAGAAAAATCATCTGAGAAAGTCCAGGATCCATTCATGATAAAAACCCTAAAGGAAATAGGAATACAAGGTCTTTGTCTCAATCTGATAAAATCCATCTATAACAAATCAACGGCCAACGTCCTCATAAGTGGAGAGAAGCTGGAAAGTTTCACTCTACAATCAGGAACAAGACAAGGATGCCCATTATCACCATTCTTGCTCAGAATAGTTTTGGAAACATTAGCCAGAGCATTTAGACAAGAGAGAGAAGTAAAAGGAATATGGATGGGAAAAGCTTTAACTTTTTAAATGCCTCCTATATGTGCAATTATGCAGTATTTGTCTTTTTCCAGTTGACTTTGTTTCACTTAGCATAATGCTCTCACATATTGATACACATTGCAGAATTTTCTTTAAGAAGGCTGAATGGTATTCCATTGTGTGTGTGTGTGTATGTGAAATGTTCTCTTTATCTATGTAGCAGTGAACATTTAGGCTAGGCTGTTTCCACATGTTGGTTGATGTGAACAGTGCTGGATTCAAACAGGAGTGCTAACATATCTTTAAAATCCTGATTCCAATAAATAACTGTAAATTTTTATAATTACGGATATAATAGGCCAAAGTACTTCTTTTTATCCTTTTAGGTAACAGTTTTGTTACTATGCTCTCAATAGATATTTTATTTTATCAATGTCAAACCAGCAAGAGAAAAATCTTTGTGATGTACATATGCATGGGATTGGGAATTTTCATAGATGTGGTAGTTAACATGAATGCTAACTCTAACATCAGCTGTTTTTTTTAGTAACACCTTTTATTTTGGAATGTAAGATAAATCTCTTTCCAATTAAGCTATAAAAATGGCCTACAGCCTTTAGATTTCAGTATCTCAGATGGGCTACACCTTTTATTCTACATCAATTTGGTGCTTTTAAATAAAAACTTGAGACATTGCTCTTATGAAATATTAGTGTTTTATTAATAAAGGTATACATAAGTAACAGAACTGCTATGCTTGAATCATAGAATATTAAAATATTCTATGAGTTATGGGCTTTAGCCAATTACCAGTCCAATTGTTTAATTACAAGATGGCCAAAATTTGCATATTTTTGTTAATTATTATAATACAACAGGAAATACTAAAATGACAATTTTATCAAACTTATCCAGTATAAGAATCCAGTGGTTGAAGTGACACCTGTCTGAGCAACCCTAGGAGTCAGTATGGGGCGCTGCTCGCATGGTGCCCGGGTAGACCATTACGTGGGTAGAACGAGTACTCTCTTCTCCCCGGCTCTCACCTGTTGAGCTTCAGCGACCCTAGGAGTTCTACACTTGTTTCCCACCAGTGCTACTTCATGAATTTTTTTTCTTTTCTTACAGCAGTATTGCAGGACCATATCCAATTTCTCCCTCCCGGTTAAGTATGGAAATTTATCTGTGAATGCAGGAGGGAGAGGCAGCCACAGTGACCCCGGAACTGTGGCTCCTGAGGACTGTCCTGCCTGTTGGAGAATGGGCTAATGCCTATGGATTTCATTTTCTACCTGTTTTAAAATTACCATTTTAAATTTCCTCTGCAGTCTGTATTTATGAACATTTTGGTGTGTGTGGGGGCAAGAGCTTCTTCAGAGTTTAAGCTTGTAATGAAGGAATTTTTTAAAATAAAGATTTGAAATTCTTAATAACTTTTTTATTCTTTGGAAAAAGTTACACCCTGACCCGTGTGATGCCGTAGACTATTATGTGGGTCTCTGAATGATAACTGAGGGCGATTCTATGCACTCCAGTTTGTATTAATGTTTGTATCACTTCCTCCTGGTGATGGGTGCAGCATAAGGTGAAATGAAAGTTCTCTCTAGCTGGTGGAGAGGAGAGCAGATTTTGCTATTCTCTATTACTGTCTTCCCTACGTATTTTCTGTTTGTCCTTTTTCTATTGTTATTTCAAGCCAGTTTGAATTCTTATGGTCATCTATCTCGCTCATAAGAGGAAGTTGAAATTCAAAGACAAAATAAGATTCCAGATCGTTTCTACTTCATTTTTGTTAGCTTTGAACCAATAATAAATCTCCACTTTCCAAAAATCTTGACTTACAAAGCAGTGGGTTAATTAGCAGCTTTTGAAGAATCCTTTCAAAAACTGTATGTTTTTAGGAGTCCTCTTAAATACTTGAATCTTAGCCTTTGGATTATGAACCAGTTGACAAAAAAGGCAAGGAGGGCACCCTAAGCACAATATATTCTTTATTCCTGGTTCAGTTGTCAAAATGAGACTCCTTGAAATCTCTGCCCTTCCTTGATTTACCCAACCAGTCAGAGGGAGGAGTCCCTGCCTCACTGAGCTTCCATGATGCAGAGACCTGGGACCAGGAAGAAACCAGGGGAGACCAGCACCCCCACACCCCAAGCACATAGGATGACTCTTCTCACTAGAGGGTGTGGAGATTGAATTCTCTTATGAGAAACACTGAGGGAGAACTGAAGAGAAAATTTATGTGTTTCAAAGGCTGTTCCTTCTCGGGTAATGGAGTAGAAAAATAATCTCTCCCAGTAATATCCTGCTGTATCCATTCTCCCTGTTTTCTACTCTACCTTGTTTCCCTTTCTAGTAGACCCCCGAGGGGCTTTGCTGACACAAGATAGAATATACTTATTCCTGAATGGAAGAGAGTGAGATTTTGTTTTCAATTCATAAGGAAATGTTTCCATTTGCCTTCTCTGAAAAGAAGGTATCACTGATTTCTGGTAATTTATAAGGTAGTTTATTCTGAGTTGCTATCATTTCTCAAATCAACAGGTGTCTTATACACGCGAAGGTTATGTCCTTTCTACATCAATTCTTTCACTCTAAGTATTTTTTTCATTAAATTTATGTGGATGAAAATTTCTAGAAACCAAGAGCAAACAAAGTTCCTGCAAAAATAGCTTTTAAAAAACCCAAAGAAACAAAAACAGGTGTTTTACAAAGAAGGGAAATTCTTGATGCAGTACCTACTGGTTAATCTCTCCCTGTTGTCAACGGAAAGCAATAGACCAAAGGATGGTGCTCCAATCACACAGTGCATAAAATCAATCTAAAATAGAAGAGCCTGGTAATTGGGGGTGAATTTGGAAGTCAGGACATATTCATAAAACAGAGTAATAAGACATAATATATAGAGAAAAGTTTTTATTTTATTTTTTTGGTAAAGGGGATTGAACTCGGGACCTTGCGCTTGCGAGGCTGGTGCTGGAACCACTGAGCTAAATCTCTGGCCCAAGAGAAGTTTTGCTAAATCAAATTAAAAAATGATGGGCTGGGGATTTAGCCCAGTGGTTCCACCACCTTTCTCACAAGCCCAAGGTCCAGAGTTCGATTCCCAGTACCAAAAAAAAAAAAAAATGAAACTACTCATTCCATCATTTTGCTCAGTCTTGAAAAATAGGAATCTTTCCAATTTTATGTCAAGTTGTTGGAAATGTACACCCAAATTTTCATTTATATATCATGAATATGTCATTATGAAAACACCCGTAACTATTAGAAATCTAGCACCTTAGTATTTCAGGATAAGACTTAAACTTCTGTTAATCCTAAGCATCCTTTTAATGCATTTAATGACAAGATAGATGAAAACAGGAAAGAGGTCATGGTTGTCAGGCACTGTCCTGAGTCGTTTACATGAATTCATCCTTAAATTTATATGCAGCCTATTGAACAATCAGGTGTTAAAGTGGCCAATTAGGAGGACAAGTCAAGTTGACATTGAAGTGGTTTTTTTGAAGCAAACAGTTGGCTCCCTAAGGGTTAGGAGAGGAATTGTACTGAGTCAAGTGGAGAAGGTCCTGGCCACTGATAAGGAGGAATGCAGATGCCTGTGCTGGGAGGACTGGCCAGGAAGCCCTTGACTCAGCTCCCAAAGCCCCATAGTTTATTGGCTCTGCATCAAGCCTGATGTGGGCACAGCTCTGCCTCCTGGGGCCTGCTACACAGAGCCTCATGATTGACTAACAAGGGATCACACGCAGGATTTAGCCATAAATCCAGAATATTCAACTCTACTCCTTGATTCTTTAGGGCCCTAGAGCTAAATGACCTGGACAATAAGAGGATGAGCCCAGAGCCATTTGGTCAGAGGCAATGGCAGGCTAGGGTCATGCTCAAGGTCACTCTAAGTAGGATGACCAGGTCAACTTCAAGGCCATGAGCCCCAAATATTAACAACCAAGAAAAATGGGCATGTAGCCATTGGGATGTATTCCAGGGAGCTAAGAGGTCTTTTGCTGTGACTAATAATAAACTACTTTTTCTTGCTGGTTTCACTGATGCAGGTGCCAGATGAAGTACTGGCAATTGCATAGGTCTTTTATTGACTGGCCAGTGGGAAATTGAGGTTTATGCATCTATGTTGAACATAACTTTTTCTAACTGGATTCCCAATAGGAAAAATAACTTCCTAGAGTGCACATGTGAGCAGAGGTTAGTAACACCATCTAGAAGCTCTCCTTGGTAACTGGGACTGCCTGGCTCTGGAGCCTCCAACTTATCTGGTATAGTATAATGTGCTCAATTGGGAAAGCACTATTTTAAGTATTAAGAAATAAAATCTCTTATCAGTGTTCCTTATGTGTGCTACTATATTCATAGAACAGAGTTTTAAAAAAATAAAATGGTATTTCAAGGGGTACACAAAGTGCTGGGAGTGTAAGAATCTTTGAATACCATAGAGTCTCCTGGTGGAAAGAGCCCTTGAGTGGAACTAGTGGGTCCTGTGGGGCGGGGAAGAGGGTAGCACAGGATAAGGCCACTACCATCATGGCCAGAACAACCCTGATAGTGGTCCTGTATCTCTCCTCAGAGTGTTCCTCTTACCCCATCTTTGATATGAGTGAGTTGAGATTGTGCAGGTTTGCTCTTGTTATTAGAGTCCTGCTATAGAAATTCACAGGATCCAAATTAATGAGGTTGAGGTGCTTGAACTACCAGAAACATCCGAAGTTAGACAAATATGTGCTTGTGGTATTCAGTGGCATAGTAAAGACGTGTTTATCTGCAGGATTGGAAAGTGGGTGATATATCTAATAGTTTATTAAATTCAAGCCTAAGTCAACTGCCCAGGACTGGTGTACCAATAAATTTAGTGAGGCAGAGTCATATAGGATACTCTGAAAGACAGGAAAAAGACATCAGATGTTCTCTCTCTCTCTCCCCTGTATTCATGTTTTTAGGCTCCCTGTTGGTTTTGTCCTGTCAGTTAGGGTAATTCCTCTCATTGATGCAGATATTGACAGTCTGTCCTACGTTACAAGCAAGGATAGTCCACCCCATTTGATCTAGTGCTGGGATGTGCATCCAAGTCTTGTAGTTTGGATCCTTCAGTGGTTCAGTAACTATTTCTACTTAATATACTGATCCATCCTATGAGGATACAGTGGCAAACTGCCAAAGCCACCTTAAGGAAAATACTGAACTTGAGATCTCAAATTCATGGTCATTACTGTTGAGGTCCATGTAGGCAAAACTCATGATCAGGAGAGTGAATGGAGAAGGTTAGTGTCTCCCAACACTTGCTTTTTAATGGGCACCCTGATGTGGCATTGATTTGAGTCTTCAGGAAATGATCGAAGGCTACACAAGGTCCTTAAAGGACCCCCATGGAGACTGATATGTAAATAATTGCAAAAGAGGAGTATACAACTGAAAGAAAAGGCTGTACAGCTTGGTCAAACATGTACGAACCATTCCTACCCTTTAGGGAGATGCTGCGAGACCCTAGAATATTCACCTGAGATGTGTACGATAGGACAGGATTATCTTAATTTCCCCAATAACTACTTAAACCTGATCTTTAGCTGTCCGTGAAAACACTCAACCATCCCTGCAGGTTGGGGTGACACGCAGCATGGGGAGTCCATGTTGTGCCCCTCGATTGTGCCCGCCGATGTGTAGCTTAGGCTGCAAGCCATTATTAGATGCAATGTGCTTAGTGAATCTGAACTGGAAACAAATGTGGCCCAAGTCAATGGGAAGTCGAGAGATGATTAGGCTAAACCTGGAGAAAGTGCAAGGTGTAGCCAGGATCCAGCCAGAGTTTTGATGGATGAGACACCCAATGTGATCTGCTTGCTAAGAACATCCTGCTGGTGGGTGGACAGATTTGTCCCTGGGAAGTAATTTTAGTCTTGTCCAGAAGCTGGCAGGCAGGACTGGTTTTCCATGGTGTTTCAGTATCTTCTGACGTCAGCCCAGTCCAGGACGGTGACTGAATCTTCATGAGCCATCCTCCTGCAAATCCAGGAGGCAACTGGTCACACAACTGTATGCTCTGAGGTGCAGGATAACAGTCTCTACATTTATTAGACAAACACAGACTGCTCATTGGTTAGGTTCCCCTTTGTCAGTGTAGAGAATTTTTATGAGTGTCCACACTGGCAACAAAAAGCTTATCAGCAACATAGCTGACTTTTATCCATCTCATCTCCAGAAGGGGCTTCGCATAGGCGTGAGTCTAAGTCTTGCTGCTTGCCTGATCAAAACAACCAGGCCCCGAGTTAGTGAAAGGATAACACAGCTTATTTGCGAGGGTGGCAAGGCTAGCTGTCCATAGTGCATGCAGCTTTGCCCGTAGTGGAGGTGTCATTGCTCTGCTCAGGAAGGGAGAGGTCTCTTTGAAGTTGGAGTGTAGCCATATCCTGGTTCATTCCAGCAGAAATCAACTGGAGGAGCTCTCAGCGACCCGGGCCCATGCGGGACCTGGGACTTCTCTGTACCCGGGGCCCCCATGGGCCGAGAGGCTTCCTGGGTGATGGGGCTGGGAGACGGAGGGATGATCCTGATGCTTTCCTGGAGGTGCCAGGCTCAGCTTGACTGTGTTCTGTTTGCTCCTATGAACCGTTTCCACTTCACTATGGGGCTACTCTACGAAGCGATGCTTAGGTTGAATGCAAGCTCTATTAAAATCCCAACTGACATTTTTTTCATAAATAGAAAAGCTGATTCCATGGACTTACGTGGATATCTGAAAAAAATGAATAAAAACAGATGACTCAGACTTCTCAATTTCACAATATACTACAAAGTAATGAAAACAGTAAGTGACTGGCATAAGGATAAAAATATAGAGCTATAGGATAGACTTAACAGTCCAAAACCAAGCCCATGTGTCTATGATCAATTAATTTTTGGCCAGAGTGACAACTTCATTAGATGGGGGACAAATAACATCTTCAATAAATAGTCCTGGGGTAATGGCATATCCACATGGAAAAGAAAAATGTGAACTCCTACCTCTTAGCAATGCAGAAGTCAATGGAAAATATAGCAAACATCTAAAACTAAATAACTTAGATGAAAAGTTTTCATGACCTTGGATTTGGCAGTCAGTTTTTAGATACGGTACTGGAAGCACAAACAATAAATGAAAAAATAGATAAATGGGCTTCCTGCAAATTAAAATTTTTTATATTAAAGGATGCTATTAAAAATGTGAAAGATAGGGCCGGGGATTTAGCTCAGTGGTTTAGCTGCCTGCCTCGCAAGCACAAGGACCGGAGTTCGATCCCTGGTACCACAAAATAAAAACAAAAAAAATGTGAAAAGATAGTCTAGAATGGGAAAACTACTTTGCAAGTTCTATATCTGTGAAGGGTCTAACATCCAGAATATATAAGGACAATTTCCCAGCTCTATAACAAAAAGACAAACAATTCAATTAAAATATGGGAAAGGGCTTGTGTAGACATTTCTCCAAAGATTTACAAATGACAAACTATGAAAAGATGCTTAGCATCATTAGTCATTAAATGAAATGCAAATAAAAGCACAATGAGATAATCATTTTGCAACCGCTAAAATGGCAATAATAATAATAATAATAATAATAACAGGAAAACCAATAATGAGCATTGGCAAGGTCGTGGAGAAATGGGGGTCCTGGTATGTTGTTGGTGGGAAGGTCAACTGGCAAAGCCCCTGTGGAAAAGTCTGGTAGCTCCCCTACTAAATTGGGTAAGCAAGCATTGCACACCGGAGCACTAAAATTAGTGTAAACCCTAATTCACAAAGGTCTATCTCTAGCACTGTGGTGAAGGCCTGCTGTTTTGTGCTAACTTGATATCCAGTGAATGTGGAAGGGCTTCTGCTGGCCCTCCTGGACATTTCCCTCTCACTCTGTCGCTGGGACTAAGGTCCCCTTGCTAAGCAAATCTGCTCATCACAAAGCACAACCCTTTTCTGCCTCTTTGAAGGGCAGGCTTCAGTTTCCTGGCAGCCTACAGATCATTCAAACAAGCCCATCTCATCTTCTTGTGAGTAGCAGGGTCATCTGCTCTGTGGCTCCTACAAGGACTGTGTGCCACACCCACAGGCTGGTCACTGTCCCAAGTTCAAGCCCCATGGAGCCCTATGTTGCACCGTGTCATCTGTGTGTCCTCTTCCGCCCACTGCGGGTGTGAGCGCTGGTGAGCGGCTGTCCATCACATCCGGTCAGGGTCAGATGTCAAATGTTTGGCCATAACAGAAAGGGAATTTCTCCCTTGGCAATAGGGTGAACAGGAGGCATTGGAAACATAGACATGTGGTCCAAAGAATTCAAAACAGATATACAAAGAAATATTGTATGGAAAGATTCACAGCAGCACTGCTCACAAAAATGGAAACAAACCAAATGTGCACAGGGGATGAATGAATGAACAGAATGTCATATATCCATACAGTTGAATATTTTTCAGCTATAAAAGAAACAAAATACTGATATGTGATATGATGTAAATGAACCTCAAAAACAGGGCTAAATAAAAGAATCCATACAAAAAGGTTCACGTATTGTATGATTAAGTTTTATGAAATATTCAGAATCATTATATCCACAGAAATGAAAAGATTATTGGCTGCCAGGGGCTGGAAGAAAGGAGGAGGAGGAGGAGTTGCTTAATTTGTACAGGTTCTACTTTAGGGAGGTGATGGAAACATTTTGAAACCATAGACGCGATGGTTGCCTATATGTAAATGCACCAAATGCCACTGGATTGAATACTTTAAAATGCTTAATTTTCTATGAATCTAACCTCTATAAAAACTTCTAGCAGTTGCTAGAACAGAGGAGGAAAGAAACTGGAATTAGAAATTTCATTATTATTTTATGTACTTCTATATTTTTAGCTATTTAAAGTAAGAGTATGTTCACCTCTCGAATAATTAAGAAAACAGAATGGTATCATCGGATAAAAGCCACTGACTAGTCCATGTAAATTTAACCTGCTGTGGAGTCTTCAATCCCAAATATGTTAAGCAACAGATACTACACAACAGATCCTATTAGTTTTAAAGAATGTGCAATGTAATAAAAATGTTTAGTAGAGAAGACTTTCTCTTGACGTTTCTGATGTTCACAGTTGGAATTTTTTGTGTGTTCTTTGTCACATCAGTTCACAATACTGAAGATCTGTGTAGGTAAAGTTGACAATATTCACTCACAATCATGCCACATTTAGAAGCTTAGGCAACATAGGTGACATACCATGCGATTTCTAAGGATAAATTATTAGGCTTTTGCTTTTGAGATAGGGTTTCTAGAGGCTGGTTGCTTCTAAAATTGGAGCCAGATGGCAGAGTTATCCCTTTTTCTTCATGATTTTTATTTCTAGGTTGGATCATCCAAACATACACTCAGAGAACCTGTCTTCTGTACCCTGGGTAAAGGCACATCCATAAAGAAGGCCTTTTGGGAAAGCTAAATCAAACCAGAAAGCAATGCTTCCCCAAAGCTTTAGAACACAGGTGCATGGTTTGTTGGCCTGAGCCAGAACCTCCTGCAGCTGGTTATAAGAATGAGTTGATATGTCTCGGCCTGGGCTTACAGGATCCAGATCCCTGCTGGGAGGTGGGGCAGCACCACAGAGGGAAATGATTTGCATCATCTCCCGCCAATTTGTGGATGATGCAATCATCCTTCAAAACCCTGCCCTTAACATCATGTGTCAAATATGCAAGACTCCATTTCAGACACATCCATAGGCTTGGGGAAAGGGCTGTGGGGTGAAGGTCAGTTTACATCTCCTTTTCACATTCCCCTCCTGATGTGCTGACTTGTAATTGTAACTTCAGCTGGGAAGAGGAGAAACTGCTAAGGGCTTAGTGCCTTCCAGAATAAACCATCACCTACAGCTGAGGAGGGAGAAGGTTTATAAATACCTTCAGAGGCCACTTACCTTGAGTTCCTGCTTCCGGTCATCCCTTGGGCTGAGGTCTGAAGCAATGATGAAGGTCTTAGGCATGCTAGGAGGGCTCTTCATGCTTTTCCAGTTGAAGCATGTTCATGCCAACTGTAAGGAAAAGAGGGACTTCTAAAGGTGGCAATTATAAGCACTGAGGGTGCCTTTCTAAGTAACACTGTTGACTTTGGGGGTTTGTTTTTGCATCTGGTGACCACTTGCCATTTCCTAATGACTGCCAGGTTGCAGTGAGATATAGCTTGATCCATCCACCTTCACCATGGGACTTTCTCTTGGATCTATCCAATAAGCTGATTTCAAGAATCTCTTTGGCTTTCCTTACTTGTAAAATATTTCCAGGTCTATATTTTCTTTTGTCTAGAGAGACTGGCTTGTCACTTTTCAGACTATGAAATAAATACTTGTGTTGATTTGCAAAATCAGGAGAGACGGCCAGGAATCTGGAGGGAAGGTAGCTCATGAGTGCCTGCAAGTTCTGTCCATGTGCAGTGATGCTGGCACAGTGGTGGGCTGCTGGGTTCAATTGTAAATGATGCCTTTCTAGAATTGAGACTTTGAGTAGATTTTTTTTTTGATACTGGGGATCGAACTCAGGACCTTGTGCTTACCAGGCAGGTGTGGCACCACTGAGCTAAATCCCCAGTCCTCTGAATACATTTTTGTGTAAGTTTTTCATCCTGCTTTGCCATTTAGCAGCTATGTGATATTAAGCTTATCCCATACTTTATATGGGATAATATGACTTTATAGATTTTTGATGAGAATCAAAGAAGACTCAAAATCAATTTGTTAGCAATTATAAGAAAGTTATCCCTGAAGTAATTGCAATATTGTTTATATTATTGTTCTTTACTTTCACCTAACAAAACGGTCAGGGTTAGGGTAAATAAGCCCAAATATTTTAACTCAAAATAAATTTTTTAATGGAAGCCCAGGATACATTTTCCAGTTGTGTGCAACCAGTACCAAAGCTTCCCCTTCTATTTTAAAGAACCAGATCTGCTAGGCTTGGGAATAGTTTGAAATGTGTTCATGAGACATGTTGGTAAAGTTGGAATGATTTCTAAAAAGCCAGAGAGATCTTTGGCTCACAGCTTCTCAGGAAATATCTGATTTTTTCACCCTCTATTGAGGAAATGGAGCCACATAGAAATGAAACAATTGACTCAAGATTTCACTGTGGGAAAATACACAGGAACAAAACATTGTCACTCTGTATCTGGCAATCAGATCGATGAAGTGATTGAAAGTTGTTGGAGCTGTTGTTTAGGGCACATGTATTGTTGATAGCTTCCCTTTTTTATCCTCTCAACAGTGGCAGCCAGGTGTACCCCAATATGGCTCATGGTTAGACTGGATCGATGGCCTCTGGTGGATGACCTGCAAATCCAGCCACACGAGCTTATTCTGGGAGATGGCTGCCCAGTCTCCATCATGCTGTCTGAGTTCTTTGACTTCAAGTATCCTTTATCTTCATGTGGCATCAGGGTCTATGTAAGAGAACTTATTATTCCAACAAATAATGCATTCTTTGCTTTAGGGCCACAAAACAACAAAGACAACTGAGCTATTATGTTTACCTCAAGTAATATAAACTAATCACCTTCTCCCTTCCCTTTCCCCTCCCTCTCCCTGGTGAAATCTAATTTAAGGGACTCATTTATTGTTAAATAGATTTTCAATCTCCCATTCCTTTCTTGTTGTTTACCTAAAATTTCAATTTACACAGGGCTTTTCTGGTTATATTACTACTGTATTAATAAGAGGAATCAATCTTTCCTGATACCAGAAAACTTTTTTTCTTTAAGTGAATTTGTTGCTCTATTCAGTAATGGCAGCATGATTTTCTCTTTTGGAAGCATATCTTGCCTACACTGGTACAGATGATTTGCTGCATGGATTAGATTCCTGGCTTCAGGCACATGGCCCCACTGGATTTTTAATGCTCTGTCTCTAGTACCTAAAATAATGTCAAATGGGTGGCAAGCATTCAATTTAGCATAGAGTCGACTCAGCTGCCACATGGAAAGGCTGATTAGTAAGATGCAGGGACTCAAATATTTGGTAAGTATGTGAAAAAGCTATGCCAATTTTCACTTCACAAAATCATGCTAAATCAAGTGAAAACTATGTAGGGCTTTTTCTGGGATGTCTAGGGAAAGAGGCTTATGCTTTTTTTTTTTTGGTACTGGTGATCGAACTCGAGTCCTTGCGCTTGCGCAGCAGGCAGCGAAACCACTGAACTAAATCCTCGGCAAGACTCATGCTTTTTAATTGAGACTACAAATAAGCAATTCTAAGCAGATAGTTATTGAGGTTTCCAGTAAGCACCCAGGAAAGAAGAAACTGCCTAAAAAAGAGGAAACTCAGAAAGCGCAAGATGTATAGTTGTAAAGGTGGGAAGAGGAATAGGTATTTGATAATGTGACTTGAGTTCTATTACCCACCTGTTCCTCAAATCAGATTGTCCCCGGACTCTCGCTTTCCTGTTTGTCAGAACTCCAGTTAAATTGAATGTCTTTAATGCATAGTATTGTCCTGTATAATGCTCACCCTAAAAGGTCTTACTGTGGACATTTTATGGGCTTTTGGATAATCTGAGGTACTAACAAGCATTCTTGCCTACCACGTTTCATTGATGCTAAACGGTAGA
>NW_004624864.1:854814-865291 GCF_000247695.1 Heterocephalus glaber | reverse complement strand
AATATTTATATTTTTGTTTATGTAGATGTACTATGTTTTGTCACTTACAAATAACAAATTATGGCCAGGGATTTAGCTCAGTGGTTCTGCTGCCTGCCTTACAAGCTCAAGGTCCTGAGTTCGATCCCCGGTACCCACCCCCCTAGACAAAAACAAATAACAAATTATACCTGCTGTTGAAAATTATGGCTCATGGGCCAAAGTCACCCTACCACTCATGCCTTTACATTTTTTTTTGTTTTCTTGTTTCCTGGAACCTAATTGCATTCCTTTAGAAGCTCTTGTGCTACCATGGTAAAAATGAGTATTTTCCAGAGATTGATGTCTGCAGAGACTAAAATATTCTCTGGCCAGTTTTAGGAAGTTTGCTAACCCTTGATTATCTCCATTTTAGTCTGGAAGATGGAATCTGCTCTGAAATTATCATATATGTAATAACAGTTCATGCTGAAAGGCAGGCACAGAGCCTGTCCTATAACCTGGGTTTTCAACAACCTGACCTTCACTCCTAGGCAGATGTGGCCAACAGCAGTTGCCTATGCAGACTCAAATGCCAAGGACAATGACTTTGACGAGACATCAGGAGCTTTTCTAAACACAGGCATTATCAATGAACTCTGCTGTCCCCCTTCTTCATGTAATATGACAATTCCTGTGTGTTGCTGTCATTTAAAGCCTTTTTGAGTTGTTAGAGTTAACTAAAATATTTTCCCTCTGTTTTTTCTTTTTTGCTTCAGGATTACCCATGGAGTAGTCCCACTGAAAGTTCAGTCACCTATGAGTCCTTTCCAATGACCGAGGGAAAGCCTGACCTCCCACAGAGATGAGGGCTGCAGGTGTTCTGATGAGAGTAAAGATGCTCCGAAGCCCAGAGCCAGTCTGACTGCTGGTGTTCTGTTCAGTTGTTAGTAGGTAGAATGTGAGTTGTAGAGCATGTACATACCCATAAAGATACCTTTCTGATGTATTTTATCAATTAAAAGAAGAGCCTACCATCGAAGGCTTCCCTTGTAGCTGACAGTACTTGTGACATAAAGCCAGCCTATTTGCTTTCAGAACCCAAGTGTTCAACTCCACCATAAATTAACTATCTAGAAAACTGTGTATCAGAGACAGTGGTGATCCTTGGCTAAGTGGGTTGACACTGTGTAGGTCACTGTTAGTGGTAGCTGATGAAAGTTAGATTTATCTATGTATCAGAAGACAAGTGGTTCATTTTCGGTTACCGCTTCCTGCCACAGCACACAGACACACACAGAACCTGCATTTTGTTTTAACCCTTAATAAAGACCTCAGTGGTCCATGAGTCTGGGAGAGTAGAGTCAGCAGAGAGAATGCATTAGAAGTGCTTTGCACCCTTCCTCTCTCTGGCATTCCTAGTCTTGAACCCTCAATGCTACCTTCTCAGCCCTGAGCTTATGGCAGGAACTATTAACTTCCTGTGCCCACACACGACCTCTTTGCAGTTGATTGTCCACAGAGGAGGAAGTTCTGAGAGGTTCAAAATTGTAGTTTTTCTTTCAAAAGTTTAAAAGAAGAACTTAGTAAATCTCAGAGTCAACCTGAGTTATAAGAAGACTCGTTTTCTAGAATGGGGACTTAAGGCAGAAGGGCCTCCAGATGCAGAAGTGAGGCAATTTGGCTTATTCTTGGTTGTTCACGTGGACTGAGGATGGGCCAGCTGGTATATAAATCTAAACAGTTATATTTTGAATAATCTGAGCTCTATGGGTACACAACAGTTAAATGTTTACATTTATCTTGCAGTAATGAAGCTCAGCTTTGTTATGTAAAAGCTTGCTTTTTCATACTTTCACATCTTTGGCCCTTTTGCCTGTGGCAAATGAAAGTAAGGCTGATGAAAACTTCAATTTCATATCAAATGTAATATTATTCTCTCTCTCTCTCTTTTTGTTTTTGGTACCAGGGATCAAACTCAGGACCTTGTGCTTTTGAGGCAGGCGGCGGAACCACTGAGCCAAATCCCCAGCCCAATATTATTCTCTTTTACTACAGACATTTTCAGGTACAGATGATTGGAACAGGAGAAGGTACAAAATAACCAGTAAATCCTCTCCCTCCTATTTTTCTTACCACCCTGGCACATCAAAGTGAAGGACAAAGATAAAAGAGAAGAGAGGGATGAATATTTTTTAGCCTGGTAAAGTTTCCTCCACTGACCAGAAACACTTGTCACAGAAGTACACCAGGACCTCTAAATGTAGCTTAGTTCCAAACACTCCAGTTTGTGGGTATTTTAGAGAAAACCACTGGGTATATTTTGAGGAAATCCAGACAGGGGCTTCCCGGTCCCATGCAATGTCACGGTCAATCCCCTCTCCCACTTCCTATCTCGGTTGTCCCCCACTGAGCTTCTTATTCCTGTGTAACATACAGGTGATGAGTGTTGTTGGTTGGTATACTTGAGAAATAACTCTAACCCAGTTTTTTTTTTTGTAGGAAATCATCTACCAAAGGTTTGAGAGTGTGTGATGTTCTACTGTCCTCCTTTTTCTACTCTTCTCTCAATGTTTCTTTTTATCCATGCTAAAGAGATGTGACATACTCATCTACTGCAGAAGCAGGTGGACACTCAGAAGTGAAACATCAGTCTCCACTGCAGTACTCCACTTGGTGCTTCTCAGGGTTCACTTAAATCTGCTTCATCGGCTCCATAAACGTAGGAGTGCTGAGCATTGCCCTCCCTCACCAGCCCAGCGGCACACAACTATACCTTTAATGATTTTCTAGACTATGGGGTGAGATGATTGGATGCATCAGAGCTGGGTCAGCACTCTTTTAAGAGTTTTGGAATTTGACACTGCTTTGGTTTTAGCACTGTTTACAAGAACTAATTCTGAGGTAATAGAAAGCCCCAATTAACACTGTGTTAGGAACTTTTCCTTGTATATCTGTGAGACCCACAGAAACAACAAATATACCAGATGGCTGTTTTTAATCAAGGAATTGAATTTGGTGCTCTGCACATATAATCCAACGAAAACTCTCCAGTCTTTTAGTTTATAGTCTCTCACTCCAAGGCATGATAAAGTAATAGTAATATATAATCAGATCCATGCATATCTTTCACCCTCTCTTTCAGGGAATTTTCATTCACCTTTTAAGAAAAAGAGATAGTGAATAACAGTGGATCTGGGGAAATGACCCAAAAGCTACAGGAAAAGACAAACTCAACTTCACCTGAAGTGGGCAATTTGGGTTCATCAGGAGTGTTATTGGGTGAGTATTTTGACTTAGAACAGGAAGTGTTTTCCAATAGATTTATGGAAAAAGGGCAAAGGTGCAGAGTGACTTTCACCACACATTCTGTACAGTGGGCCCATAAAGTTTAGTTTGGGATTGTGGCCATGCATTTAGGATGACAAGGGATATGTGTTGTCATAGTGTTATTCATTACTCTTTCAAGAAAAGTGTAGATTTTTGATGAATCATCAATAGCTATTCTTGTTATCAATCTCAGCGTAACCACAGAATAAAATTTTGATGACTGTAGTATAGATATAGAATGGGGCTAGGAATTTACAAGAATTTCCATGAAAATAGCAATATGTGCATCAATTCAAAAGTCTGCACCTCATTCTGCAAGGGTTAAATGCCCTGAAGAGCAAACTCTTCTTGAAGGGGAAGGTGGTCTCTAAGAATCACCCAAATAACCTAAAGCTCAGGACCCTCAGCATCACAAGGGACAGACCTTGTTCATTTTTACGTCAGGTGTCTGTTAACCATCTTAAATCAAATTTGAGTTACTATTGTCACACAAAATTTACATTTATTAGTCCATAACTATACATATATATCAACTATGCTTATTTTTATGAGTTCTAAAATTTTTATTGGTACAATTTAGATATACATAATGATCACATTCATCATATAATGGAAGCTGCACAAACTCCCAATCACATGACCAAGGGTCCAGTGGCAGGATTAAAAAAGACAAGAGAAGATCTTAATGCATAAATGGGGGGCTCAGGAAGGTCAGAGCTCTTATCTGGCTAAGATACTGTCTCCTAGAGCTCGCCACTATTTATTGACCATGGAGCTTTTAGAATAGATAAGGGGCAGTGCAGGGAACAGTGGAGTGGAGAGCACTGAAGCGAGCAGGGTCCTAGAAACAAGGGAACGAAACTTTCTAGCAGGAGCAGCTCATAGGCAGATGGGAAATTTGTTTCTTTGCATGGATTCATTTTTGCCTCTATAGGAGTTTTCTGTATGACTCATGCTGCCCTTAGCTGCAGCATTGTCTTGCTACCCAAGTCATCACTGCATCACGGATCACTGAGACCTCTGCTGTGACCAGTGGTGTGGGGAGATGTTCCCTTCCCACACCCCACTGCTGGCTCTTCAGGCAGCCACTGTGGGATAATAGGCAAGCTCAGACTTTTAACCTGAAAAGCCAATTTATGACTTTGTAGCTGGCTCAGAGTGGTCTCCATCCATCATCGGGAATTCGCACCTGTACATGATGCATCTGGATTCCTCTTTTTTCTGGTTCCCCTCCCCAGTTTCAACCCCCATTTCCCTCCTGATTTACAAACCTTTGTTTCCATTTTATCCTTCTTTTCTGATATTTTCTTCCCCTTTTTTCTCCCCCCTCCCTATTTCCCCTTTTCCTTTTTCTTTTTTTGGCACCGGGGATGGAACTTGGGTCCTTGTGCTTGTGCAGCAGGAGGCGAACCACTGAGCTAAACCCCAGCCCTCCCCTTTTCCTTTTGAATATTTTCTTCCTATTTAACACTATCTGTTATACAGTTTTGTTCTTACTTATACTTCCAGTTTCTCCACCAAAGGGACCATGTGATACACATCTGTGTCCGATTTAGCTCACTTAATCCTGACAATAAGTACTCTCTTTCCCAATTTTGTTATTCCTTCCCACCTGGACACAGTGAAACATCTGAGGAATTTCTACGGAAGTTTCCTATCAGTAGTGCTTCGAATTTCTTTTCCTTCATCACTGGAGCAGTTTCCCCATTGATGGAGTAATATCTACTCCTTGCTGTCACATGGAAGAATTAAATTATAAATCCTGATGATCAAGACAACCTTAACTAACCTTGATGCCAACTCCTTGGGGATTTCTCTACATCTTAGAAGTTGGATTAATGCCTATGGATATTATCATTTACCTTCATGATACTGGGGTTTTTTTCCTTTTTTTTGGTACCAGGGATCGAACTTGGGACCTTGCGCTTGCAAAGTAGGTGGCGGAACCACTGAACTAAATCCTCAGCCCTCATGATACTGTTTTTAAAATGAGTTGGTTCTACTGCACACGTTTATGAACTCCTTGGGAAGGGAAAAAAGAGCTTCAGCATACTTTTAAATTTGTAATAAAGCTATTTTTAAAAAATAAAACTTTGAATACTGAGTAGGTATTTTTCTGTGCAGAAAGCCGAAATCCTGACATACAGGGTCGTTGTGGCAACTGCAACTTGTGAAGGGCAAAGGTAAACTCATGACGCAGCGATCTGGGTGGCAACTGAGCAATTATTATACCAAGGTGCAGCTCTGGTTCATCCTATTCATCTCCCTCTCATGATGGGTGTGAAATGAGATGAAACCAGAGTTCTCTCCAGAAGGCTGAGGACAGTGGACTATTGCATTTCCTACTTCTAGCCTTTCTGTTTTTCCTTTTCTGTATCATCTTCCCTTTTTATATGATAGTAATTTCAAGTAAGTCTGGGAATTTGGACTCATCCATCTTGCTCTTATGAAAAGATCTGTGTTTTGCGGGGGAGGGGGAGACAGAACCTACTTGATGCCCAATTTCTGATATTTTTATACCAAAAATGAATCTTGCTCAATTTCTTATGTGTCATAAAAGCCATAAAGCAAAGGATTAATTCACAATCTTTGAAAATATTCTGTAAAGATCATCTGCTCTGAGGAGTTCTCTTGAACCCGGATCCGAGTTTCTCTCTGGATTATAAATCAATTCACAGAAGGGACAAGGAAACCCTAATCACACAATATCTCTCAGTTCTTGCAAAACCTGAGATTATTGACCTCTTGGACAAAAACGAAGCTTTTTAGGAAAATCTGTGCTCTTTTAGACACAAGCAATGAACGCCAGGATGGGCCCCTGTGCCGCAGGATTTCCATAATGCAGAAGACACAGATGAGGCAGAGTGCAGGAGAAGCCAGCGGAAAGCTAGGTGTGTGAGGGACTTCTTCCTCCTTCCCAAACAGGGAATGAGGATCAAATTCTCTTGAGAAACTGGGGTCCAGAAGCGTTTCCAATGCACTCTTTCTTGAGTAGTAAGAGGAGGCAAGCACATTCCTCCCACACCTCCCTGCCTTGCTATCCTCCTCCTCTCGAATTTCTACACCGCCCTTTTCCTCTCCAACTAAATGTGGGCTGGCTGTGTTGACACAATCACAATATGGAGTATCCCTAATGCTCCACATAAGGAGATATTTTTATTGCAATTTGTGAGAGCCTATTTTTCATTTTCCTTCTCTGGGGAGTAAACCTCACCAGTCTCTCATTGTGACGAGACTGAACACAACATATGGTGGCTGTAGGAGTTGCTGATTCCTGGAAATAAATGTCTGTGCTTAAAAATTAATTATTACCTACTTAAGTCTTTCAATCTAGTGATATCTCTGAGTAAGGTTGAGCTTGCTGAAATTCTAGAAAGCAAAGGAGAGGACTCATAAAATATTTAATAGAATCAAAATCTGAAAGAAAACAAAAGGATGGTACTGGAAATTAGGTGTATGAAGCCATGTCCTCTGGAAGTCACAGAACTTCTACAAGATCAGAGTCCATGACTGATGCTGCCATGACAGCGTGCACACATTACAGAAGAAAGTGAGGAAAAAGCAAAGCAGGCAGGTGAGAGATGCCACAGGTGGGAGGCAGGAGGGTAGAGGTACCGAGGTATCAGTGTCCTGGGTACGCCTGTTCACGTGCTCTCTACTCTCTCTGCTACTTCACCCTTCTCTATGGGTTGGGGCATGATGGATGATGAGCTTTGCAGGACCACTGTTGAGGGCCGAGCAAAAAGGCTGAGCATGGAAGCTGCTTGGGCTCAGGGACGCATTTGTTACCAAAGGCAGAGTCCTGTCACCAGCTGTCAGTGTGGCCCAACACCAGGGACTCCCCGGTGCATCTGAGAGCTGTGAGGCAGGACACAGAGGGGCAGAATGGGACCACACTAGATGTTACTCGCCAGTGAAGGCTGGGCATTATAAAGTTGGCTGTCAGTGCTGCCATGGCAGAAAAAGATTCCCCTCATTTCCCCTTGGAATGCCACTCCTGTTTCCTCCATATGTTCTACTTGCCTCTCCTTGTTAGCTTACCGGTGAGGAACTCCTTCACCTGTATTTAACACATCTTATTAATTTTGTCTAAGTTTCACAAGTTTCCTGTTTATTTCTGCTACTTCTAACGACCTTACACCACTTTCTTGTTTTCTTGCATTTACAGATGAATATTCTGAGGCCACAGTGAACCCATATTAGAAAGGGTTATTTACAAGTCTGAGTATTACTGGTAGATTTAGATGCTAGAAGTGCATGAAAGAATAGCATTAAAACTTCAATCAATTTTATTTTAATCTTTCTCTCATATTCATTCAGGCTATCTACAATTCATTTGTGAGGGAAAAATGAAATTAAAAATACTTATAATCTTGAAGCATTACTAGCTTTGGTTATCCTCTGAGGGGATATATGTGTGTGTATGTGTGTATCCAACACCAAAACCAAATAAGAATTATAATAAACAACACTGTTCTCCTCCTAAAGAACTATTAAACCACAAGCCACAAAAAAACAAATGTATGTGCACATAAAGTTAGAGAGCAAAGATATCAGGAGTTTTCATCCTCTAGCATAAATGTGATATTGGAGCATAAAGCCAGGAATTACAATCCCAAATTCTTGCAAAAGTTGGGAAAATATAATAAATTCCCTGTGTGAGAATACAGATTGGGAATCAGTTTTCTGTTGGTGTTGTAACAAATCACCACAAGTTTGGAGGTTAAATAACAGCCGCTGTTAACTCACGGTTTCTGTAGTCGGAGTCCAGGTGCCACCTGGCTCCCTGATTCTTGGCTAAGTCTCAGAGGACGGGGACCAACTTTTCATCATCGCTGTGTCTCCATGTCTAGACGATTTCAAACTGGCAGAATTGAGTTCCACACAATTGGAGAACTGAAACCTTGGTCTCCTGCAGGCTCGTGGCTGGGGTGGTTCTCAGCTGCTCACACTTCTTCCCACATGGACCCTTGTGAAACCATGGCAGGACGAAACCCTGGCATCATGCACTTCAGCCTCTCTGACTTCTCCTTCTGAGAGAGTCTCGCTTCTCTCTCCAGACAGAGAAAGGGCTTTGCTGCTAAGGACTCACAGGATTACGTCAGGTCCTCGGACAGTATGTGAGGATCTCCCTGTGTTCCATTTCTTCCTCTTAGTGACACCTGTAAAGTACCTAGACGAATGTTGGAATATGTCTGGGAGAAGAAGGCAGAGGCAGTGAGTTTAGAATTTTTCCTACTCCTTATGTTAATCAGCTCTTTGAAAAAGACAGGATTTTCATTTCACGAATTCAAAGGTGTGCAGGAAGGATTTAAGACCAGCGGGCCTGAGACTGCTGCCCTTGGAAGGCCCATTTGCAAGGATGCCCCCTTGGCTCACACCTAGGAGCTGAGAGCTGAGAGACGTCCCAGAGGACCAACTGAGAATAGGGTGTGACTGTGCCTAAGTGTTTGTGCAAACAACACGCTTTATGCTCTCTTCTGGAGAATCTGGAACATGGGCACACAGAAGGCAGAGGAGGCCTATGTGATGAGTCCTCAGGTGAAAATCTTGGGCACTGCATCTCTAAAGTCCTTTCTGGTAGACAATCCCACACGTTCTCAGGGCTCACCGCAGGAGGAATGCAGCGCGTCCCCTGCGTCTCCACTGAGAGAGGACTCTTGGGTGCACTCGGTTCCCTCTGGACGTGGCCTCCTACACTCCTTCCCACCGCTGATTGTGCTGTGTGTCTTTCTGCTGTGAAAAATAAATAAGAGTATGACCGGAATATGTGCTAGTCCTGCGAGTCCCCCTAGCAGATCCTCAAACCTGAGAATGGTTTGGAGACCACAGCCTAAGCAGTCACCTTGGAAATGCTGACTGCCCTGATTGGACCAGTGCACGCTGCATGTAGGTGTGGAAGTGTGACCCTGAACTCCACCCACATGTACAATTGATACGTGTTAATCAAAAATCCAAGAAAATCAACAAAACTTCACCAAAAGAGCAAAAAGTAAATCCACAATGAGAAGAGAGTGTTAACGCACCTTTTACAGTAAATAATACAACACTCTATTCACAAGGCTTTGGGATTCTGACAACTGGACATCACAATTAACAAGATGGACCTAATGATGTGTATAGATCAGCGTGTTCGGTGTAGAGAATATTCCTTCTTATTCTCACACGAATTTAGAAAAATTGACAACATTTTGAACAATCTTATAAAAATTGAAATTGTACACAATATGTTTTCTGATAGTTGATGATGAATTTAGAATTCAGTGATAAAATGATGAATAAATAAAAAGTAAAAGGATTTAAAAAGCTAACTTGTAGTGAAATTGAGCAAGACCTCTAAATAATCAGCAATGAAAGAAAGGGCATGATAGTGACAAAGAGATGGTAAGAACATTATCAGTTTTCTAAACCTCTCAGACTCACCTGAAGAAATTTACAGTTGCACTTTAGAAAAGAAGGGTGGAAAAGCATAGTGCTAAAAAACTAGATGTTTGAAGAGATGAATTCAAAGAAATGAGTAGTAAATAAATATGATAATAATAATAATAAATTACAATAGCAAGGCTCGATGTAAAACTTCCAAATAAAATATTTGAAAGAGCAAGCCAGGAAATCCATTAAAAATTCGTAATGATCACTCACATTGTGTTGATAGTTAAATTTGAATTTAATACTAGAAAAATATATCAGGTTATGTTACCACATTAACAGAAGAACTACACTATCCATAGTATAGTAAAATATTTGATAAAATTAAATATTCAATGATGATAAAAATGAGGAAGCTATAACCATAGAAATCTGCCACATTGTGACGAAGGTTATCTAAACATCCAATGGCAATGATCATATGTAATAGGAAGCAAAAATTGCAATAGCATCAAATATCAACTATCCAGGAATAAACTGAACAAAATCTTTCCAAGAATGTAAAGAAACAATTGTGAAAGGAATAATTATGAAGCTTATGAAGCCTCTCCAACAATTGTCATCTCCCCTGAGTGGTACATTTGTTGTAATCAATGAAACTACTTTGACATAGGAAGTGTGACCAAAACTTGGTGAATGTTTACATTAAAATTTTATGGCATTAAATTTCCAATGATGAATGTCATTATATTGTATACCTAAAATGTACCAATGATTAGAATGAATAATCGATAATGCAAAATAGGAAGAAAAGGTCCAA
>NW_004624864.1:834236-854669 GCF_000247695.1 Heterocephalus glaber | reverse complement strand
GAGACCCAGGGGAGCCAATGGTCTAATCCCAGTCCAGTTCCAGAAGTCGGAGAACCAAGAGTTGATGGTGAATTCTAGCCCAAGTTCAAGTCAGAGCACCAGGGTCCCTGCTTGAAGCCAGTCAGGCAGGAAGAGGGAATCTCCCTCAGTCAAGCTCTTAGTAGATCCAGAAGGTTAACTATCATGGTTCCTGTACTGTGAGAGACCTATCATATAAATAACTTCAGGAGCAAAAGAAAAGAGAGATGCTAGGTAAACAAAGATACATCTGGGTCATTTTTAGGAAAATGGATGGATCTTGAGACCATAATGTTAAAAGAAACAAATCAGATACAGAAGCTCAAGTATCGGCTGGTTTCTCTAATATGAGAGACCCCAAATATGAATAATGTAAAGGGCAAAACAGAAGAGAGATTGTAGGAAACAGGAGGTAGACTCCTTGGGGATGGGAATGGGACCTGGGTAAGGAGAGGGAAAGGTGGGGAAGAAGGAGAAGTAAAAATAATTAAGGTGCAGTGTGTACATGTACCCATTCTCCAAAGTGAGTACAGTTATCATGTACTGCAAACATATCCTAATCAAAACTAAGTAATTCCATTCAGACCTTCAGTGGATCGGTTATGCCCTATTCACATTGAGGGAGGGCAATCTGTTTTACTGGCTTCACCAACTCCAACGTTAACCTCAGTGAGAAACAATCTCACAGGCACTTCTGGAATTAGGTGTAAGTAAATACTTTGGCATCCTGTGGTCCAGATTGACACGAACTTGCCCTTCACAATTAGAAAGTGGTGGGAGCTATTCGCAAAATGCATAAAGCGAGAGTCAGCTCCAGAGAATATAGAAGACTCTTACAAATTGATGTTAAAAATATAGATGATGAAATAGAAAATTGGGGAAACAATTTCCCAAGAGAAGGCATCCAAATGACCAATAAATGTGATTTTATGAGCAATCATCAGATGGACATGTACTCAACCTCTACCAGTAGTTCAGAAAATTTAAAATTAAACCACAACAAAAGAAGAAGACAGGTCTGGCGAGTGACGTATCCTGAAGGCTGACACTGACAGAGGAGCTAAAGGCTCTCTGCATGGTTCCAGGAAGACTGTGCTGTGGAGACTTAACTGACCTTGTTAGACAGCAAGAGGTTAATTTTATTTAATATAGGTCTCTCTGTAACTTGGCCTTAAACACCCAGGAGAAACGTATAACTGAAGATGATATTTATATGAGTTCAACAAGAATTAAAAAAATTTTTTTAGCTAAAATTGTTTTAAAAATTATTAGAATTTTTAATGTTTTTACAGCCAAAATGAAGAGAAATTATTTTTTAAAAAGCTGAGATAAGATGATCTCTATTTAGTGGAGGGTCTACCAGTCAACAAGTTACATTCACTATTTTAGTTCCTTCAAGACAGTTTCTAAACATGCCTCTTTTCCCAAGATGCCCTTTTTATTTTTAGTGCTTATACCTTGACTATGCATGCCATAGTCTCTTTAAAAAGTTTTTTTTTTTTTTGCTTTTTCTCGTCTATAGGTTGCCAAACTCCAAGTGATCATACACATAGTATCACCAACAAATGTGCTAGACATTTCTTTACCAGTATCCACCAGATATCCTTTATAAAGAGGGTTTTTATTGCTAATTTACAACATGGTTTTCACTGAAGGTCCATTTAGTTAGCTACCTAGAAGGGGCCCCTGACTGTGGTCTTCCCTGTCCATCGACCCTTCTCAGCTTGATGCAGTTGGATGAAATCTGCACCCCTTCTCCCCTATCTGCAGTTGGGTCAGCCCTTTGAGGAAGAGCTATTACAGACAGCTAAGCCAGTTAAACATAGTATAGGTCCTCACAACACAGAGGGACAAGCCATTGCTGGGCATGCTCACTTTTTCCTAAAAGCACACTTACATAAAACAAAAGGAAAGGGAGATATGTCAGGAGCAATTCTACATAATCTTGGTGGAAAATCATTTCACAATTAAAATATGATGAGCTCTAGATCTCCTGCCTACAGGCCAGCTATGGCTTTGTGAGACACAACTCCATTTCGGCCTCTGGTCACAGCTAAAAACTCAATGATCCAGTGATGCTGTGATGCTCTGGGCAAGAAGACATCCTGGGAGGAACAAAATCTTCATCTGCATGGCTCCTCATTTTTCTAGGATTTTCACCACTGCTGCCCTCTGAGTCAAATATTACATTTGTTTCTCCTGTGTACTGAACACTCTGTCCTATGTCATCTGTTACATTTGTTTCTCCTGTGTGCTGAAGTCTCTGTCCTGAGTCATCTGTTACATTTGTTTCTCCCCTTGTACTGAATAAAGATGGGGCAGTCTCTGGGCCTTCTGTTTTTGCTGGCAAGAGCAGCATTGATCAGGCTCAAAGTTAGCTTCTTCTCTAAGTCTCATTTTATTTCCCTTTCCTGTATAATAAGTTAATTTGCTTTGTGCTGTTGTGGCTCACAGGAGACTAGGGCTTGCTGCAGAGGTTCTAGTAATGTCCCCTTTCCCTATTCTCTACAGTTAAGAAATAGTAGAAAGTATAGAATCCTGATAAAGAAAATTCATTCTTGTATGTATAAATATATTTGACTCATGTATTAGCAAATCTAAGATTAGAATATTTCTCATTCTTGCCTTTTGGTAGAACAAATTTATCTAAATGAAATCATAAAAATGTTGAATAATTTTTCAAGCAATAACTTGAAATCAACTTGTAACCTAAACAGCAGTAGAACATCGTAGGACTTCTGTAAGACATATGAATTGTACTGCAGTAAACCAAACAAAATAACTATCCAAATTCTAAAGTTCCTATGAAATGTTTTTAATTTTTAGCAGTTTCTCAACTCAACTGAGGCTTTCCAAATGACAAATAAAAAGTACCTTGAGAGGCTGAAGATTTTTTAAACTGTAAAGTGCACCCGCAGCATGATATGTAGCCTCTTTCACGTAACACTTTCCAGTCATCCTAGAAATCCCTCTCTAATATTATTTTCTTTTTAATTCTGTCTCCTATGCTTAAAGAAACAGAATATTTAGGTATATGTGGAGTGTATCTTCATATCAAATGATATTGATGTTTTATATTCATTTCCAGTACTCTCTGATTGGTATGTTCTGTCTTGCTATTAACTTATTTGAAATTATTTCTGAATTACCGAATCCTATGTAATTTTATTGTAAAGTTCCCTATTTTGCTATGATTCACTGATCTGGGCAAATGAAAATAATCTTGAAGCCAGGCCACTCAGGCACATGCAACATTATTGAACTGAACAGGATCAATTTGGAAATAAAGTATCATGTCACCCCCAAAATCCCAGGGGAAATCAATTATTTTTCTCTGCATTTTACACGTATAAATAATGTTCCCTTGTTTTGTTTTATATAATTTATCAAATTGATTCATATTCAAATAATTTCAAATATTGTAATGAGGTCTCTTGCTAATTCTCTTCCATAAATTGCAACTGTTAAAAAGAGAGAGAGAGAGAGAGAGAGAGAGAGAGAGATCTCGCCAGAAAGCACCTGTGACAGCCTTGGGATTCTTGTTAAATCCTAAAGCTTTTCTTCTGTATGATATAAATAGCAAGAAACATACAGGCAGTTGTTATGTAGGTAAATCCCTATACTGTTCCAAGAGTTGTAAGACAAGATTATTATCTTTACTTATACCATGTGTCTAATAGGAAAATAATTTTTGGAAATTACTGGTCAGGTGAACCCGACTGAGACAATGCTAAAAGAGATGCCTTTCAGATTTAATGTGCATGACCGCCCCCTGGGAACCTTGTTGAAAACATTTCATGATTGTTCCTGTATCTCCAGAGCAGGATCTGATGTTCTGGACCTGAGGCGCTGGTAGGTGAAGCTGAGCAGCTGGTGGCTGAGGGACCACACTTAGGAGCAGGACAGCGCTAAGAGGATCGCCTGCTCCCCACTGAGAGGGCGATTGCAGGCAGCTGGTGTGGACTCCTCTTATAATCCGCGAAGGAAGGAAGGAAGCCCAGCTGTGACCGACTCGTGTTCCCAGTGGCTGCTCCTGTCTTGTGGTCTGGCGGGATGAAGGGCTCTGTGCTCCTGGGCGGGTCCCTCCTCCTCTCTCTGTTGGTTTGGAAATCTTGTGAACTTGAACCAGGTAAAACAAGAAATCCCTTAGGAGGATGGCGACATAAGGCTGTTTTCTAAAACACTGTTGGGTGAAGACCCGTTCTGTTTTCTCTCTCCCTGCCTACAAACAGAGCAGGGTTGCCTTTCTCTCAGTGGATTTAGTTTTAAAAGTTAGTGTGTTTGCTAATGACGAGCCCCATCTCTTATAGAACTGGGGTTCATTTAACGTGAGAGAACCAGGAAAGAAAGGCTCTTGTGGCCAGAGTTCCATGAGCTAGTGGGAAAGGAGGGTGGGAGCTCGTAGCTGGGCCCTGGGGCTTGAGAAGTGGAATGGAAATTGTACAGCTGTGAGTCTGTGCATCAGCTGTGAGTCAGCTGTGTGTCTGGGTGGCTGTAGCTCAGGTGGCTGTGAGCTCTGTGCATGGAAGATGTGGGAACAGACAGCCTGAGTGTCCTCCTTGGTAACTGTGGACTAGGGCAC
This sequence comes from Heterocephalus glaber, assembly GCF_000247695.1. The sequence goes on along the minus strand of NW_004624864.1, from coordinate 850,069 downwards.
CAGAAATAAGTGACCGAAAATGCACTGCACCTTATGGAAAAGCGAGAGAGCCAGTGACACGAACATGCTCGCTGCTTAAATCTAGACCTTGCTACCATTGAGGAGTAACTCAGGGAGTTTCTCTGCTTTGCCTCTGTTGCCAACCAATCTATTTCTTGTGGAAAACCTCTAGCTGTGGCCTGTTACCTTGGGGACACACAAAGCTTTTAGCCCTTTCACTGTAAAGAGCTGGTGCTATGAAATTAATGGATGGCTATGTGAGAGCAATCCTGCTTGCTATTTTTCCCTTCACATCTTTGATTTCCTTCTGTTATACCAAAAACTGTGGTCATTTTGCAGCTGTGAATGTGGGCACCCCCTAGACCAGTTGTTCTCAGACTTTGATGTATATACAGGTCATCTGGGGTCTCGTTAAGTGTAAAGTGATTCAATAGGGTGGGGATAAAATGGAGAGTTTAGTAGTTGAAATGAGTACCCAGGTGACCCTGATGTTGCCCATTGATGGACCAGACTGATTCATTAGGCTTCAGATAAATTACTCGCTAGCTCGTGTCAGTATTCCCTGATAGAGAGTAAGTGATGATGTGTGAGTTGGCAATTTGTGGCTCTGGTCCTTTCTTTCCACTCTGCCATATCCTTTAAGATGCAGCCCTTCAGTGGGTAGAGAGGTGCTGTTGATTACAACAGTGCCTGAGCTGACTCTTGGTGGCCAACGGCAATAATGTGAATTGTTATTAGTGCCAGGCACATTAGTGGTTTGAGCATTTCATTTTTTTCTGTGAAAATGAAGGGATTATTTGTCCTACCTTAGAATATGAGAGAGAGAGAGAGAGAGAGAGAGAGAGAGAGAGAGAGAGAGAGAGAGAGAGAGAGATAAAGAAAACACATTACCCAGGAACTCTAGACTTATGAGAAACTCTATTAAAGAGAACTCTATTTATTTTACATGATGACAATCATCTTGGGCGTCTCCAATGGAAAAAAGCTGTGGTACATACAATAGATTCTTTTGACATGAATCATGAACATCATGGAGAAGGATTGTAGGTTTGTTTCATTTCTACCGTAAATCTCACTTCTAAATCTGTTATTTTTGCTATCAGTATTTGTTGCTTAGATAAACAATCTATACCATTAATGTTTCTGGCAAAAATACATTTTATGCAAAAGTATCACATTTCTTATTGTATTTGTCTGTCCTTTTTCAGTCACCTCCATAATCAAAAGTGTCAAAGTGTTCCACTTCAGGTTTCTAGCCCAAGTGAGGCTCCCTTTTTAAGCTACTATTTAAAGACAGACCTGTACAGGTCACTGGATACTCCCAAGGGTCCCTAGGTCTAAAACTAGATCAATACTTTATTCATCTGTAAGTTAGCTAATTAAAATTCATGTTGAAGATGAAGTGCAAACCATGTGACTGGCAATTAGGTGAAGGGATGATTTTTGTTTTAGGGAGTGATGACAAATGTGTCTTGCATTTACTTATGACAGTTGGGCTGCAGTCACAGTATCCTCAGGTTCATACGAGAATAGCAAACCCTATTGTACTCATCTTTTCTGTAGTTTTCAGATTCTGGTCCAGGTTATTGTAATTTATTGATGCAGAAAATTGATGAATGTCTTTCCAGATGGGAGGGACTTTTGATCACATGTATTTAAGTTGCTTTCCCTTAATATAAGTTCACTGATCCCCTCACTTGTAGGTCATGTTCTAAGTTCTAGGTTGTGTTCTAAAGTTTAAATGGGATTTCTCATTGAATCACAAAAGCTTGAAAAGTAGGTGATAATCAGTACAATCATTTAAATGAGTAAAATGGCTTCAAAGTAAGTAAATAACCAATTTATCTTTTGAGATGGATTTTCATAGCTTTGTAAAATACAGAGCTAGGAAGTATCCACCACTCAGGTAGTTATGGCACACTTTAAATATGTCCAATATGAATTGTGCTACATGGGGTAAAATGAAATATACAAATAAATATGATACCTGAGTATTTTAATTTGTAAATATGGCTACTAGAAATATGAAAGCTTCACCTAATGGTTTGTATTATGTTCCTGACAGATTGCACTTTTCTGCGTTAAGGTAGAGACACACTAACACATTATTCTTTGAATGAGTTTTAGCAGTGACTTCGATGTGTACTGAGGATTAGTTGTTAGCCAGAATGAAAAGATGGCCCTTTGATAATGGCACAGAAGTTAGAACTGAAGCTATACACCTGGGAGCCAACTGTTCCATCACAAGGGTATTATCACTCAGCTATGAGTTTTCTTATCCTGTCACTTCTTGTGGGATCAATAAAATTGTAAGTGCTATAATTCACTAAAATTCATGTTGCCTTTTTCTTCAGGGCTACAAAGTTTGGAGTTTTTTTCTTAGAATTTTCAAGCACAGTTGTAATGCTTGTGTGATCTGTTCTCATATAGATGGCAGGTACTGACATAGGCAATGTCAACATTTCAGATCAGTGGTTTTGAAAAGATCCAAAGTTAGGACCTGTGTCTTCTCAAATTTCTGACCCTCACCTGCTGTTATATTTTAATAGTATAGTGAATGATACGTGGATGTGTACAGAAGGGCAGTTTTTCTGGAAAGAGAAAATGTAATTAAAGATGATCCTCAGGCCAAGAGTTTCTCTTATCCCTCCATCTCGTGGTAGAGATAGAGGCAAAGAGGTTGAAGCATCAGAGCAGATGGGAGAATAAAGTGCTTGCCACTCTGTCTACTGTTTTACTTCTGTTAAGTGAGTGTAAGGTGCCATATTGGTAAATTTTTTAGAATTGACAGGTTCTATTCAAATTAAATCACCAAAATTATGTGTCTAGCATTAAGACTCAGAAACATTTCAGGTGTTCCAAAAGAACGATGTTTTCCTGTTATCTGAGATCCAGTACAGATCAGCACTGGGCGATGCCCATACATTTCAGGTGTTTTGCTTGGCAAAGAGGTATGTGTCACCAACCATTATTATATGTTCTTACTTTATCCTTTGACTGATAGATGTTTTTGTAGAGAATGCAGCTATTTAGAGGATGCTTATGGCACAACTAGAATTTCTGAAATTTGGCTAATTCCTTTCTGGAAAAGTTTTAAATATATAGAAGAATTGAAAGAATTTAGTGAAACCATGTATCTATAACCTAGAGGACCAGTTTTCTAAACTTTATCACCTATCCACTTTCCCATCTACCAATTTCTAGGTACATTTCTCATGGAAGGTGTGAGTATATTTTCCCTCATGCATGTCATGAGTTAGGGATCAATATTCATATAAGGCTATTTATTTGAAGAAAATTTAGCTATATTTCATAAAGATTACACAAGTATATACATTTGTCTACTCGGCTATTTGTTTTAATCCAAAACCTTTGTCAACATCCTTCCCCTCCACTTCTGATGCTAGCTGTCATTAGATTGTATAACATTAGAGATGAAAACAAGTGTATGATGATTTGAAGGATGAGTGATAAAAAATGAAGGAGAACAAAGAACACTTCTGAGGTTTTGGGCCTTCTCCATGGTGGGTCTAAACGTTGGTCATCCTTACTACATGACTTTCTGAATGGATCTATAATGAATGGCAGATTAAATCTTTCTATTTCATGCTCACCTTCTAAAGGGGCTCTTAAGGCGTTTTGATCCCAGCTACTTCATGGGTATCCACCAAGTTCTCAACTATTCATTATTTCAAAATGAAATATGGATGTAGCCTAATATACCTTACCTGCCTGCAGTTCTTGTTCTCTCGGATATACAGGCCAGGCACATCCTACCCTTGTAAGTTCACAAATATGTAGAATATTTGAATGAGATTTTAGCCTTCTTCTACATCAGCACTTGGATTCTGAGTCATTCTCCTGGAACTGCCTATGGATTGGCATTGGAGATGAGAAGCCACCTCCCTGTCTCCCCTGCTGTGTGGGAACAAAAACAGCCACAGAGAGAGGGGACCCTGAAACTCCCAAAGTACTACAGTGATGAGTTGGGATGCTAGTTCAAGATGGTGGACCAACTGCTTCTTGTCTTTTGAATGGGGAACCTACATTTCCTGCCAGACTAAGAAATAGGCTGTTGAAAATTTTCCCCACACATTTTAGTGTCTTTTCAGTCTCCAATCTTGAGGTGGGGGATAATTCTAGCGGGTTTGATGTTGAGATTCATGGTCCATTTAGCTCTTAATGGAATGTTTGTCACATCCAACAGTCATTTTGATTTTTCAAACTCTATAAGTTTGGGGATCTAGGGCCAATCCTGGATCAGTATGTTTCATTTTAAAATCCTATCATAACTTTTTTGAGATTTATTGAGCTAACTTGCCTTCCTCTCACCCGAAGTCAATTGTTTTGGATTTTTTATGACTTAGTTACATGAAAGTAATATGTTCTTCACACAAAAATATCAGTGACATTAGAAGGGATATTATCCTGTGTTTCACTTGCTCTGATTTTAGGGTTAGATTCTCATCCATGGTGCCGTTTGGAATGAGTGGGGATACTGTCAACGCCCCGAGTGATAACTCTCAAAGGACAAAAGAAGAAAATCAGCTGCCAGTTTTCAGACAAAGTAATGTACGTGAGCCCAGTTTTGTCTGTTTTAACAAGGTGAGAATAAAAAGTTTGTCTGTCATTTCATGGTTAAGGATAATTGGAGAAGTCTAATTTCACTGAAGGAAATGATACAAATCCGAATCCAAAAATATGTGCTCTAATGTGTGCTCAAACTGCTCAGGTCTAATCTGAACTTGTACATTCAGTGTCTGTCATGGACTGCCCTTGGGTAGAGTCATAGTTTTGTTGCTTGTGTATAAATACCAATAGGTTCCATACCAAACAATTTCCTTAGCTTTTATCTCTACAAATTGTTTTATTTATTTATTTATTTATTTTCTTGTCTACAAATTGTTTATTGTCAGTATAACCTGTGACAAAGTGAAATGGCCAACACCAGGTCTCCAATTTCATGCTAATACTTGCAAAACAAACACGTATACAGACATGTGTATGTGTAAGATAATGCATGAATAATAGAAATAGGGAAATAGGTCAGCTAGGCTTCACATTTTAGAGGAATTTGCTACACATAATCAGCACTTTTCCTAAGAGTAACAGCTGCAGAGAAATCCCTTTTTTAGGGAGGGTTTTTCTGAGTTTATTTTAAAAGTCTGTCAGAAAGCTTGTGTGTAAAGGCTCTGATGTGAATGTGACATTTCATGAGAAAATGTTTTTCTCTAGGGATCTGCTATCCACTTGAAATCAAAGTTGAGGTGGTTGATATAAATTCTTGGTTTTATGAAATTTTAGAAAAGAAGTGATTAGACAATATTTAGATGCTAGTCACTTTAATAGCATATTTAAGTTATGTAATTGAAATAGTGGGGTAATCCTATGAATTATATTGAAGGGTTGAAAGTCGATTCTTCATAGCATGCTAGTTAAACATCTGTGAGTTCTTGGAACAAGTTATTAGGTAAGAGTTACACAGAAGCAACTTTTAACTTCTTTTCTCCTTTATCTACAGGACAGACTACCTGGGAATTACTGGGTTGATAACGTCTGTAGTATGACTTCCTCTCCCCGCCAAGATGCAGAAGGCAAGTAGTTCAGAGCTGCCTGGGGCCTCGTTTCAGAAATGTTCTTGTTCAATGTGATCTAAGATGAGCAGCAACCTGCTACCCATTTACAAGCCTCCTAGGATTTCGGATGGTGTGCATCTAAATGTGAAGCTTAAAATTTTAAATGTGTTAAATATAATTGAAAGGGTCATTCTAACTTTGTACGTGAAGTCAAGTTCATAATAAAGCTGTGCCTGTATGAAGCTTGCCTAGGTCTTTGGTAGGTTTTGGTAAGTTTTGGTTGGCTCCTTCTTCAAAACACAAATATTACTCAAGATTCAGATTATGTTTATCACAGCTTGGTTCTCAGGCTGACAGAGGTTTTCTAATTCTTCTCTGAATTTTAATTACTCAGTACATTTCTGGAACTGAAATTCTGTACCTTTGAGTACATTGTTTGTGCTGGGGCAAAACTCATTCCAGGGGAGCTTGAACAAGAGGATAATACAGACACATACGCGGGGATGTATGCACATGAATGGAAAAATGGGGAGTTTGGAGTAGAACATTGTACCTACATTTCTTGCTCCTAGTGGAAGTGGTAAAAAGAAAACTCAGGATAGATACAAGGAAAGGTGAAAAATATCTTTACTCCCAATTTATCTTTGGTAAACCTGAATGAAACTCTTTCCCCTCAATTGAAAAGGGATATTTTGAACCTCAAAGAACACAGACATGTAAACACTGTCATCTAGAATTTTGGCATGACTTATTTGATCTGCTGGGCTTGGTCAACAGGTCCCCAACCACGACAATTTATTAACCTGAAATCCTTTCCATGATAACAGAAACCAGAGCAGACTTAGATAGAATTTGTTGGAACATCTGAAAACATTTTTAAAAATGAAAATAGCAGTACTTTTATTTCCTTAGAGTGTGAATAAATTAAAGGTACATCATGATTTGTCATAATCTTTTACAAACCTTAGTAGATTTTTGACTACTCCAAGGAAGTACAGATCTACTTGAAATAATAGTAGTTTTGAATGTTGGGTTTTTGATCCTGATGTTTTTGACTTTTAATTTTTGACATTTGTTATTTTAGAAAATATCTTTCAATTTGTTTTTTTAAATATTAGGTAATTTCCCTTAATTATATTAATGTTGATTCCTGTAGTAGATAGTATGCCAGGGGAAAGTAAGCTAATACTTCTGACATTTATTTGCTAAGGATTTATGTACCTATGAAAATGAGGAAACAGGATTTCTGCCATAAAGAACCTTATTAATTTCCTGGAGGCATAAGAGGTTGACTACTTGAAAAGTTGTTATAGCAGATAAATTTGCTATAAATTCTACTTTTCCCTTAATGCTTAGAATCAAGGTGGTATGAGGCAAAATTAATATATTTTAGAGGGTTTAAAAACAATGATCTGGATGTAGAAGTATGAGGCATGCTGAAACTGAAGATGTTTCCTGGGATTGGAGGCTTGTAAGCATACGAATCGTACTTCTTAAGAAACTGGTATCTTTTAGGTCTCACCTTAGGTTTGCTGGTTTTCTCTCCCTGTCCTGAGGACTCTCAGTATTCAGATGAACTTTTTGCTGAATACTCAAAAAGACTGAGTCAGGGTTAGTAACTCTAGGGGAACAATCAGGTTTTGCTCCTCTTAAAGCACCCTTGACAGCTTACAGAGAAAAGGAGATGGACTGAAGCCAGTTGGTTTCTGGGGTGGTCTCCTGGTGGGAGAGTGGGGTGGGGTGGGGAAGTCTGTGTCTGATGGGTGAACAGAGTTGCCACAGTTGTGGGCTCTGTAACAGTCCTAATAAAGGTGATTAAGGAATGGGTTCTTCATATTTCTCTGCTTCTAATATATAAGTGCATAAACAGTCAAACCTAGTTAGTTGTAGAGAAAACTGCAAGATTTGTGCTTTAACTTTTGGAAAGTTAAATTTTTACACATATGAGTTGATTATACTGGTATGCTTTGGGCAACACTAAGAATTACACCTGTGGTCATTGCCATGACTACTCTGGTAGTACATTGAGATTCCATTTAACCCCAATCAGAGTGGCTGTCATCAACCGTACAAAAATAATGAATGCTGGAGAAGAGGTGGGAGAAAGGAATCTTCCTGTATTAGTGGGAATGTAAACTAGTACAACCACCATGGAAACCAATATGGAGATTCCTCAAAACAGTAAAATAGCAATGCAATTTGACCCAGCTATACCACTCTTGGATCTATTCCTGATAGAATTAAGGACTGAATACTGTTGGGATACATACACGTGTGTAGTAGGCAATTCCCAGTAGCTAAGATGAAGAAAAGTCTAGATATCTGTCAACAAATAAAGGGAAAAAGCAGATGTAGCCTATGTCCATAATGGAATATTACACAACCATAATAAAGAATGAAATCCTGTCATTTATAAGAAAATAGAGGGAATAGAAACCATCATATTAAGGGAAATTTCTCAGAATGAGAAAGGTAAATATATTTTTCTCATGTGAGAAACCTAAAACACATAAATAAATAAATAAATAAATAAATAAATGAATGAATGAATGAGAGATAACAGGACCCTAGGCGCTGACTTTAAGATATGAGGAAGAGGATGAACAGGAGGGGAGAGGAAAAGGATGAAGGGGTGATAGTTGGATTGACATTGGTTAAGATATGTTAAATGCGTGCACCAACTTCCCAAAATAAACCCCCTCATTATGGAATACTACAGGCATCAAGAAAACACAATAGAAAGATAAATCCCCCTTGATCATGTTGAATTATCTTTCTAATGTGAAGCTGCATTCATTTTTCTGGAATCTTGTGGAGGAGTTCACATCTGCCTCCTCATGGAGATCATGCTCTTTCCTTCTATTGCCCTTGTCTGGTGTTGGCATCAGGATAATACGGGGCTTGTGAAAGGAACGTGAAAAGATTCCCTTCTTTTCACTACTCGTTTGGAAGAGTTTTGTCACACTATGTGACTGTGGTGGGGCACAGAATGAAAGATTACTTGGATTGGGCCGGGGATCTAGCTCAGTGGTTTCGCTGCCTGCCTCGCAAGTGGAAGGACCCGAGTTCAATCCCTGGTACCAAAAAAAAAACAAAAAAAAAGAAAGAAAGATTACTTGGAGATGAGACTTCAGTTCAGTCACAGAGGGGCCCCAGAGGGGCTGATCCTTCAGCTTAAGAGAGCATCAGGGAAACAGAGCTGAGACCTCTGGGGTTGTATATTGTAACAAGGACATGATCAGGCAGAGGGGACACAACGGCCAAAGCAAACATCTCTGAGAACACACTGCTTTTCACTCTGCACATCTTACATCTTTACTCAAAAGAATGTCAGACAACCAACCATTGCTCAGCTCTGGATAGGTGACATACATTCTTGAGATAGAAGGCAATAAGCTGGTCACTTCAATGAAAATGACAGTCCTTATAAATTTACTGATAAAATTCAAACTTAGAGCCCAAAATTAAAATCTTAGAAAACTTATTTACTGCCACGAGTTTGACAGCTTTCTATCTACTCTAACCAGTGTGACACATCACACTGACTAAAGAAGCACAGAGGAGGAGCCAGATGATTTCCACCAAGCCAAACAATAAACTTGCAAAAATATAAATGTAAAACAGTAATGCCGCTCTGCTATTTTTGGGAAATAGTTATTTTTTATTAAAATGTATTTTTTTTTCTGTTAACATATGATGTTTACTAATTCTTTTAAATTATTTAATAAATAGTTTTTTATACATAGCTTCAATGAAAAATGAAAAAGAAGGGAAGACAATTCCTTTTACAACAACTTCAGAAAAATTAGGTACCTAGGAATTGACATAACCAATGAGATGAACAATCTCTATAATGAAAACTACAGAACTTAGAAAAAAGAGATGGAAGAGGACATTGGGAAATATAAAGACATCCCTTGTTCTTGGATGAGCAGAATTAATATTATTAAAAAGCCATATTGCCACTTTAATAATCTATTAAAGTCATAACAGCATTCTTCACACAACTAGAAAAAATAATCTTAAAATTGATTGAAAGCTGAAGAGACTCGGAATAGCCAAAGCAATTCTGAGCAAAGAGAACAATGTAGGAACTATTAGGATACCAGATTTCAAATTATACTATGAAGCTATAGCAATAAGAATACGGCACTGTCACATAAATAGACATGTAGACCAATGGAACTGAACAAATGACAGAAAAAGCCTCAGTACTTTCAGCCTTCTAATTTTTGACAAAAGGGTCAAAAATGTGTTGGAGAAAAGACGTTTTTAACAAATTTTGCTGGGAAAACTGTATATCCACATGAAGAAATCCAAAGTAGATCCACACCTCTCACCATGTACTAAAAGCAAATCAAAATGGATCAAAGGCCTAGATACAAAAATAGAAACTTTGAAACTGCTGGGAGATAATTTTGGTGAAACACTTGAAGCCATGGACATAGGCAAGGACATCCTGAACAGAACTCCAAGAATAAAGAAATGTTTGATTACATCAAATTAAAATCCTTCTGCAAAGCAAAGGAAACAATCAACAAGAGTGAAGAGACAATCTACAGACTGGGAAGCTTGCCAGCTACTCTTCTCATAGATGACTAATGTGTAGAATATATGAGGAACTAAAAACAATATCAACTTCCCCCAAACAAATGACCCAATCAAAAATGGGCAAATGAATTGAATACACACTTCTCAAAAGAAGTGCAAATGGACAATAAGTAGATGGAAAAATGCTCACACTTTAGCTATTGTGAAGAAGCAAATCAAAACAACTCTGAGATTCCGTTTCTCTCCAGACAGTATGGCTATCATCAAGGACACCAAAAGCCACAAATAGTAGCGAGGATGTGGAGAAAAGGGAACTCTTCTACTGTGCTGGTGGGAATGTCAAGTAGTAGAACCACCCTGGAAATCACCCTCCACCCTTGTGGAGATTCCTCAAAAAGCTAAAAGTAGAAATTCCATTTGACTCAGCTATATTTCTCCTAGCTGTATTTCCAAAAGAATTAAAGAAACTGTACATGTGCTTGCTAAAATTGAAACTATACATACCCATATTTATATTGGTGCAATTCACAGTAGCTTAGCTCTGGAAACAACCTAGATGTCTATCAAAAGAAGAATGGATAAAAAAAATGTGGTATATATACACAGTGGAATATTATTCAGCCACAAAGAGGAATGAGATCATGTCATTTGCAGGAAAATGGATCGAACTTGAGACCAGAGTGTGAAGTGAAATATGTAAGACTCAGGAAGCTAAATATCACATGGTTTCATTTATATGAGAAACCTAAAATATCAATCAATCAAGGGAGAGATGGGAGGAAACAAAAAGGCAGAATTTCTGGAGATGGAGAAGGGGATGGGTGGGGGAAGGCAAATAAGAGGGAATAAAAAATCAGAAATGATCAAGGTAGATTAATGTTCTATGCATGTACCAGTTCCCCAAATGAATATCAGTATTATGCATTGGAAATGTACACTAATGAAATTAAAATGAATAGCTGCTAATTAAAAAAATAAACCAATAATTTCTCTGTGTCTCTCTGTCTCTAAAAGAACACAATACTAACAGTTTGGTATTGGTACCACTGCCTTGGTCGGTTCTCAGGGGGCAGCAGTGTTTCCCAAAATTGTGTTTCCACATCCGTGCAAATGTCAACATGATAAAAAGGTAAGCAATGTCAGCGTTATTATGAAAATCTTTTTGAGCCTAGGAGCCCCCATCACCTAAGGAACACATACTGAAAAGATGGCAGGGCTGCTTTTGCTATTCTGGGTATCTTGGTTGCACACAACTTTGGGGTTGTTCTCTCACGTTCTAGGACGAATGCTGTTGGTATGTTGATTGGGATTGCATGTGGGTTTTTGTGATACCAAAAATTTGATTTTTCCTTTGAGCCTTGCTCTGCTAAGGATTTATGTTCTTCATCAAGTCATTTTATTATTTCTGCTGTGATTCTTCCAGCCAAACCCATAGAAATGAAGAAATAATAGTTTATTTCAAATATGTATTATTTAGGCTGTTCACATATCAGATAGAAAGTGACATCACCTCATCACTAACTGGTAAAAGTGTTCTACAATTCATTAATTGTGAGAAGCATCATGTATCCCCCTAGTCTCGCAGAAGACATTCACAGACCCTGTGTAGTCATCAAATGACACATTTCCGCCTGATGAGCCTTTCTGAGCTTCAGTGTTGGAGGAATCGGGGCAGGAAGTCTCCAGGTGGCTCACTCCCTGGTAAGTGAAGCCTTGTGGTGCTCAGGTAAGGAGGAAAATGGAGGCAGCTGAGCAGGGAATGCCGCCTAGAATCGCTTAAACTTGCTGCGGGCCATTCCCTGAGCCAAGCTGTTCTGGAGGTCCGCCCAGATGAGGGTCTCCTCGGCGTCGGAGGGCTCGATTCTCCTTGCTGTCTTGATTTGGCCTTGCTCTGGCCTTCCTGGGGAGATGGACGGTAAAGGGCCATTCAGGGAAGGTGTCCCTGAGGGGTGTTCAGAATGACTGCTTTCCATCCTGGTGGCTGCCTGAGGAGATGGGATCTTGTTTTAGTTTGCTGGAAGAGAAGTTGTGTTGACACAGTGGCCACGTTGTGTTTTCCTGCCTAAATGTCTGAGTTCCCAGGGTGTTTCTGGCCCACCTTCTCCATCTCTCTCCCTCTTGTCTGTTTTGGTCTTTGTCTTGATCCTCATTTGCAGAAAGTCCTTGGGTCTGAGTCTGCCTACCTTTGCAAGCCCACTGCCCATTGCTGGTACTTGATTGGACTGTAAGAAACTTGGTTGTATCTGAACTGGAATTCCTGCTTTTGGGCTCTTCCTATTTCCGCTCTTGATGATATTGCTTTGCCCTTCATCCAGGGCAAATTCATCAATGGTCCACAAAGCCAATAGGCTAAAGCTAAAGCAAGTCCATTCTGCAAGTTGATTCTGATAGATCTTTTCAGTTTTTCCTGATATCCAAATGCTTCCCAGTCTTAAAACCTGATTAAATATCATCTACTCTAAGGCAGTATTTCAGTATTCCTTTTCGTGTTAGTTTTTCCTTTTTTGCTTATTTATTTCATAGTAGACTTGTCTGTTTTATTCTATTTGAAGTGGGGTCTTTTTTGAAACTGACATATGAATTTCTTATATATCCACTTGACATCAAAGGCCTTTGTGAGCAAGGACCAGCTGTCATTACAGTTTCTTTCCACTTTATCTAAGATTAATCCTTCACAATGCCTAGGCCAGTGCAGCACCGTGAAGCTGCTAATTACTGATCTGCGGAGCACCTGCTGGGTGAGGGCGGTGGCTGGTGACTTCCGGCCGTCTGGGAGGAGGAGAAAGGGCGTTCAGGCCTGGGTCCTAGGGTGATTCTGCCTCAGTGGATGCATCCAGCAGCGGTGTGGGGTTCCCAGGATTCATCCCAAGTAACTCCTGCCATCTTTGAGAGCCCACCACAGAACGCCAGAGTGAAACTTGACTCCATTGGCGTAGGCAGCAGCAGGGAGTCAAGAGCGAGCTTCCTGTTCTCATCCATCTAATCCTACTCATTCAAACTTTTTTCTCTAGGCAAGATTTCCCTGAGCATTTTGTCTAGGCGATGTTAGAATACCGCTTTAAAGACGTGAAGAGATGTGACTCAGAGGTTACGGTCACTGATGTAGAACACCTGACTTCTTTCTTTCAGAAAATTGTTTATCTTCGGGTTCCAATATTGTTGGAGGTCTCAGTGGCCACCCTATCCCTAACTATATTTGTTTCATATTTGGAGGACTCAGCTGTCTCAAATGAATCCATTGAAAATGATGATTCTTGGCTTCTTGAAGATTTCAGTGTAGAGCAAAGAATGAGCTTCATAACAGAATGTGCATAGAGCTTCCACCCTAGGTAGCAAATGTTCTCTTTGGCTGAGATTCTTTCTAGTTTCTGGTGCTCTAGGTATGAATTCCACCATCACTGCCTTACCTTTCTCCTCCTCCTCCCTCTCCAAAAAGTATTCTGGGAATGTGTCTCTCCCAATGCATCATGGCTCCTTCCTTTATGCTCAGCTCTAGATATAGCACTTTCTATGAAATCTAATTTATTTAGGAGGAAGTAAGGGGGTTATCAGATTTTTATAATCCTTGCATGTTGATCATCCCCGAGCCCCCATGAAATACCTGAAATCTAGGTATTTGGATGCATATTTTGGGAAAATAATGATAATATGAAAAACCATTGTATGCTATTTTTTAAGCCATAGTTACCCTTGGCAGGAGGAGAAAAATGCCTCTTCGTTGTTACAAAGGGCAGAGTTAAATGTTCTTGGAGATCATCCTGGGAGTGGATCACAGCTGACACTTTCGTGCATGGCTTTTTCCGTAGTGAGAATATATTGTTCTCTGGAGTGGTTGGTGGTCTCTGTCAGCCCACACAGGTATAGCAGAAGCAACCCTTATATGTTTGCGGATGAATTAGCTCTGGGCCAGAGCTGCCTGGCGACGGAGATACAAACCTATGTGTATCGTTTTGTGTACCTTGTTAGTGCTTGTGGCATCAGGACACAGGTGAGCATGGAAGTTACTTGTAGAAATGCTTAATGTTTGTCACACCTTTGTGCCTTGTGTTAAAGTTATTGTCCTTTTGCAAAGTTTGTCTTTGCTCCTGGTTTTAGTAACTGACAGGCAGATAACAATGGAGTTCTTTACTAACACTGGGCCATGACTGAGAGTGCACAGGACCCTATAGCACAGGTCTCCAGCCTGGTTAGAGGGCTGACCATAAGTGCTCCCAAGGCAACACTCCTCTATCTCACTGAAGCTTAGGAGGCAGCTTTAAATTTCATTCATTACTCTGATGTGCAAGGCCATCAATATGAAGGTGTCCAAAATCTACCCATGCTCCATGAGGATATATATCACACAGGAAGATGGCTTTCATAAGACTAAAACCTCTGTTGGCTATTTGGTTAGGCAAGAATATTAAACTGTGTTTTTATTCTGGGATATTACCTTTTTGTAGATTCCCAAATTTCAACAATTTATATTTATATTACATTAATTTTTGTCCCAATAACTGATTATGTAAGTAAAGTCTGAAACTAGAGTACTGAAGATTTTTTAGAAGGTACTTTAACAATTTTTCCAGGGTTGCTCAGAGAGTTGGTGGAGATTAAGATACCAAATCAGAATGATTACCTCCAAAATTTGTGGTTTAAATCACTCTATTTAATGTTCCAATCATCTTTCTGTTGAAAACTTTTATTAACAAACCATAAAGTTAGTTCTAAGTGTCAGTTCAAGTTTATTCCTATGTACAGTTAAGATTTCCCTGCCCAGAAGGACTTTAAAACCACACATATGAGTAATGCTCATCTTCTTAATTTGGCCTTGCACTGGCCTTTGCAGGTATCCAGGAGGGACACAGCCACATCTGAGATTGCGAGTGTTTTCCACTCGTGTTCACGTTGTGTATGGTTCTTCTGTTACTAGAAAACTCTTCTCCTGTTTCTCCTGTGTGCTTCCCCAGGTGATCTCCGAGAATGTTCTTCTTATTCAAACGGAGCTGTACTACACCCCGAGGGATGGTCACAGCAACCCCGAGAAGGCCTTCTTGACGTGTATCACCTCTCAGTGAGTTCTGCACACTCAACTCATTTGAAATGCTTTTCATCCACCCGGTTTTAGCCTTAGGTTTTGAAGAAGTATAGATTTTTGAGACTATAGCATGAGACTCACCTATAATCACAACTCAAACAAATCCCAAACATAAAAATATTTACAAGAATATTTCAGTGGATACTCTTTTTTAAATGTAATATTTATTTTTAAAATCAAAACATAGTTGGAAGTGTCCTCACAAACAATCTAGTGTAACTAGGTTATTTTAAGTAACTCAGTGACAAAGCAAAGTCACAAACCTTTGGTAAATGGGACACTTGGGCATCGCCCTGTGATGTTTCCACCTTCATAATACTCTGCTGATACATTTTGTTGTTTAGTTCCATGTTAGAACAGGAGGTGGCCCGAGCCTCCATAGGAAACCAGTCCTTCATTTTCCACCACTGGCTGAGGGAGATGTACGGAAGGAGTAGCAGGTCAGCCCGATCCCTAAATACATCTGCTTGCAGCCTGTGAAGCTGAGATATCGAACGTTCCAAGGACCCTGTACAAACTCCGAGTCTAAGTGGAATGTTATCTTTTTTTTTCCCATTAAGTGTATTGGTACATTTTCGGTATAAAATACAGTTACATTCATCATTGGGATCTTGTACCATTACATGAGT
>NW_004624864.1:815044-830776 GCF_000247695.1 Heterocephalus glaber | reverse complement strand
TTATCTGAGTAATTATTTCTGATTTCGTTTTTCCCAGTTCCTCTTTTGTTGCCAGTTCAGAGAGTCCAGGTGGTTGAGTATCAGATTGTTCCATCTCGTTTCCCTTTGGGGTTGCTGTAGGTGATCTGGAAGTCTGTTTTTGAGGCTAGTTTATGTTTCTTCTCATTTCCACGGTGGGTAGCGGGGTGCTTCTGGTGCCCGAATGGCTCACCTTCTCTGCCCTAGGAGCTTGGGATGGCAGCGGGGAGCTTCCTTCCGGGTGCTGGGACCGGCTCTGGAATGTTATCTTGATACACTTTTATTGTCACCAAAAGATTTGCATTGTGTTATAAATCTAAGCAACGAATCTTGGAAACCACCTGAAACCACAAGAAAAATGACATCCTTGTGTAATATGTAAAATAATTGACATCAAAATATGAATTTAGAGCTCAGGACATCTTTTAACATGACTAGAGCACTTTCATAAAACAAGATTTCCCACTTTAACCATCTTTAAGTATGTAGTTCAGTGGCGTTGTATACATCCACACTATTCATACTTTTGATCTTCCCTTTAATTTGTTGTTATAAGGCAAACCAGGCTGAGAGATTTAGTGATAAGTCTGGGAAGTTTCCCAAATGGAAACCAAACCATAAATACCCGACACACAGCATGTACATACATAAATGGTAACCACTATGTTCTTTGCAGCTTACCCTCCTAAGGCAAAATGAAGACTATCCAGACAAAACCATATGATTAGGTATTTGGTGTATGAGTCTTAAGGTAAAATACACACACACACACACACACACACACACACACACACACAAGCACACATGCTCATTCACTCACTTTCACACACAGACCTTTGGCCCGAGTACTTTGAGGCAGTTCAGCTCCTGGGGCTTTGACTTACTGGTCTTGGATCCATTTGACTAAGTCTATTTTACTGATTACTTTGTTCCTCTACTAATGTAAGCATTACAAATCATCTAAGAGTCTTCATCTTTCTACTTGCTGTTTTAACCATGGGAGATTGTATGAAGCTAACTTTTTTCTAAGCATACCTGCTTTAGTCTTACACCGTACCCAGAAGGTACAGTGTGCTGTAGTCTGAAATTACCATGTTGAAAATAATCATTGTAAACAGTTGTTAAAACAATATGGCCCCGAGTTTAGATTCAGAAAGACTCAGTAACACATATGCTAACCGTATTTACTTTCTGTTTATTTTTTCCTTAGGAAATCAGTGTGGATTACTCCAGTTTCTACTGAGGATGATATAAAATTGAAGACCAGTCACTTTATGTCTGACTTTCAGACTACACCAGAAGAGTTAGGGTTATTACATTCCAGTGAAATATGTCCCCTCTGAAGACTGGTAGTTGGGATGATAAATTTTGTTGGAGAACAATTTCTTATATAGAAATATGGTTGATATAAATTTCTCTTTAGGTATATGATTCCTTAAAATTCTAATTCAGTAAAGACCATGATTAATGAAGACATATTTTTAGATAATTTTATTCAAGGCATATGGCTGATTAATTTAATGTTAACTATTCAGTAATTTGTAATATCCACTTACATTTTTCTGTTCTGTATAGTAGATTCAGTAATATGTTTTCAATGACAGGGATTTGATCTAAATGATATGAACTTTCAAGAACTGTTTTAAATATTTTTCAGTAATAAAGAATACTGATAAGCTTGTATGCATGTCAGATTACAAACTTTGAGCATAGTATAAAATTGAACATACTAACTCATGGGAAATTAAAAAATCCTATGTGCCAGTACCTTAGTGTGAGCTTTCCTAATCCATCAGTGAAGTCAAATCCTGGAAGTAATTCAACATACGATAACATATTTGGGTAATTATTCCAGAAGGACATTCGATTCATACTCCAGATTTTAAGCAATCCTTCCTTGACTAAAATTTGGTGTCAGATTTTCCTTTTTCTCCAGTCTGATTTCTCCACCTTTGAAATTGTTGTACTCAGTCATGAAATCATGGTGCCAATTAGGGAGCAAGTCATTACCTGGTTATTTGACACTTGCTATTCTGTGTTGTTTTTGTTTTTCCCCAACAAGGAGTCTGCCCATGTAATACACCAAAACTCACTTCTGGTTTTGGGAGATTTCTTCTATGAAGTGTAAGAATTGAACTGTCTTTGGCTATTCTGTTTTATCAAATGTACATTTTGGATGTTACATTCTTTTGGGAACAGATTTTTGCCAAGATAATATTTTTCATTAAAGGCTTTATAAAAATTAAAGTGCTGTTACCATTTTCAGTACAATATTGCCTGCAGTTGTTAACTTGTCAAACAAAGAAGTTGACAATGACATCATGGACATCTATCCGTGGAGGTTAGTAGACAGCTGAGAAGTAAAATTTCCGTGGGGCTTAATGAATGTCAGGTAGAATTCTTTATAGCAGTTTAATTCTCTTCACAGCCCACAGGAATATGTATGTATCATTAGTAGCCCAATAAGAACACAAAGGTTAAACCATGTATTCCCCTGAGTCATTTAGCTAGTTTGTGTGGTGTCAAGATTCAAAATTGGGCTCCCTGTCTCTATGCCTCTGTCTGTGCTCTCTTCTTATACATTAGCTACTATAACTCCACTGCCTCCAATCATCTTAAGTTACTGAACTTCAGCCTCTAGAAAATGATTGCTATCAAAGGACTTTCCCATTTTGGATGTTCTTGGCTAGTAGCCTGGTGAGACTATATCAATATAAGATATATATATATATATATATATATATATATATAATACTTTTTTCTGTTTCATTCCTTGTAAGTGGTTGAGGGATGAATTAATAACATTTACAAAGCATAATATACTTCACATAAAAACTCAGATACTTTGGGTTTTGGTGTAAGCAAACCTGGACTATGTACAGTTAAGACTGATCAAAAAGTTAGTGTTCATATGCTTAACTGCTTTATTTTCTTCTTGAAGACATGTTCCTATTTTCCTTGGAAAGTGGAGATGGAGGAAGTAAAAGTAGGAATTTTCCTTTATTCAGAATCAGGGTGTAGTGATATGATGTTAGAGATCAATTGTATAAGAAAAAAAGTTCAACAAGCCATAAATTAGTGATGTGTGTTTTAGTTTGATTTGGTAGTGATTTTCCACACATCCGCACACACACACACTTGTCAGAATCCATAGGAACATACAGCTTAGAAAGGAGGAAGTTTACGATGTATCCAAATAAGAACCAAGAGAGACTATGGAAAGGTGCAAATTTCCAATGATGAATGTCATTATATTTTGTATACCTAAAATGTACCAATGATTAGAATAAATAATCGATAATGTAAAATAGGAAGAAAAGGTGCAAAGGGGTAGGGGTAGTGGGAGGGGCAGGGGAAAGGAAAGAAGGGAAAGGAAAAATGCTGAGAAATGGAAAAAATGGAAATAAAGTCTTTGTAAATAGGGAACGGTGGAGGGCGTGAAGGAAGGGCTAGGAATGGGGAAAAAATAAGAACTAAGATGCATTATGTAAAAGTACAAATCCCAATGAGAAATGTAATTGTATCATATACCTACAATGTACCAATAAAAGAATTTAATTAAAAAAAAAAAAGACTTCAGTGAACCTGACCAGAGGGCTCAGTGATCTCCAGCCCAAATGGCTCCAAATGCATTGACATTTATTGAATAGTATGGCAGACTTTTGGCCTGGGATGTATCTGGTTTAACATATGAAACTGTATTTATTAAAAGTCACAATTGTTCTGTGAAATATATACTCTAAAGATGAAAGTGTTGAGAAGGCAACAGGGCTTAGCTGCAGCTGAGTTTGGCTGTCGGCTCTGACTGCGAGCATGGTCCGGACACTCCTGAGGTATGTGTGGGGTTCAGCGAGTGAGTTTCCACTAAGCCCAGAGGAGTGGTGTAGTGCGGGAGACCTAGAGCCAGGTCTCCAGGTTTTCATGCCCAGGGCCTCACACTGCTGACTGCTGGCCTTGGGTTGGTCACATAGTTTCCCTGACCCTCAGCTTCCTCACCTCTAAAATGCAAAGGATCCTAGCTGTAGCACCCGTTCACATGGACGTGTTGAGAGCTGTATTAGTTAACTCGAGGAAATCTTGTAGAACAAATTGTGCTGCCTATGGTGACTCGGTGTGTGGGTGAACCTCACTGGCCAGCCTCTAGGAAGGCCCTGTTTCCCTGATCATTATTGCTATTACCATTATTATTATTTTGTGGGACACAGAGCTAAATTCCTACCTCTCTCTCCCTTTTTAAGAATTTGAGACAGAGACTTGCTGACTTTCTCAGCCTGGCCCCAAACTTGTCATCTGCCTGTTATAGCCTGCTTAGTAGCTGAAATTACAGCTTCACACCTGGCATTCTGACTTCTCTTTAACAGTAAATTGGCCAAATTTTATATGACATAGTTTCTGTTACTTAAATTTTGAAAATTCTCCCTATATTAAAAAGATCAAACTAAATGATGTGAGTAGATTTCATCCCTGTAGAGCTGCCCTGGTTTGTTTTTCAGCGTGAGGGAGCCCTGTGTTGGCGGGCAGATTTCCCAGTATCATCCATGAAGCATGACTCCACCAGGCTGCACCTAAAGTTTCCTTACTTGGGAACCTGTGTCAGCTGAGTGTCAGTCACATGACAGGCAGACACTGAGCTCCGTACTGCTGTGCTTTGTGGGTACAGGGAGGAGGTGTTGACAAGTGTTATGGAAATTAAGGCTCGGACTGACTAAGGGGTGTAAGAGGGGTGCATAGTTCATGTTGGGTAAACAGTGATGACCCCGCGAAGGACACTGCCAGCCTCAGTTTGAGAGTTCTGGGCGGACCTCCTGGAGTGACTCCAGAGCAGAACCCAAGTCCAGCTGTATGAGCTGGGTCTCTTATGGATATGGTTTGGGGCTGGTGCAATGGACTTAGGTAGGTGAGGTGAAGGGGGTGCATGGGATCGGGGGTGTGAGAATGGCCAAGTATCTGGCTATAGCAATGGGCACTAGGTCCTGGTGGGTGGGGTCAGGGAGTCCCGTCTTAGCAGGGTTGGCATCGTTCCTGGCCTCAGGCTGTGACTGCTCTCAGAACTCAGGACCTTGCGGGGTTGGCCAGGGGCAGACGGGGATCAGAGCTATCAGTGCAGACTTGGCCAGGACTACAAAGCCACCCCAAAAGCGTGACATGGGGACTGAGACTTGGTCTGGTGGAAGAACAGAAGTGACCTAGGTGAAGCCCAGGGGAAATGTGCTTCAGGAAGAGGCAAGTGGTCCTGAGAATGAAAATTTGGAATTCAGGATTGGATGAATTTTATTATTCTGCCCTGTGGCCCATTTGTGGAGTTGTTTTGTTCTCTGGACAGAACTGAACCATCCTCTTATACTGAACCATGTTAGTAGCTTGCAGTGAAAGGGAAACTGTCAAGCCTTTGGATTTCTTTCCCAGGTCAGCCATAAACAACCCCAAATGGCTTTCCACGATGCTCACAGTGGGAAGCTGGGGGTGGACTTGGCAGCCCAGTGAGACCAGAGAGGACGAACGGGTTCTGATTACCAGCCGTGGGGCGGATCTGGAGAGTGTCAGAAGGGAGTACTACAGGCCCTGGGTTTGTCACCCTCGGGTAAAAAACCTGATTTAACAGGGAAGAAAAGAAATAGCATGCAGAAAAGCTTGTGTAGGCCCAGAAGGGGAGATTCTGAGTTGTTCTCCCAGCCCATGATGGGGAAAAGGCCAGGTCACATTGTAGACCTGAAGAGTGGCAGAGAGAGGCCTTCTCTCATGGTACAAATGTCAGCAGCCACCGTGGTGCTTGGCCTGTGTGCAGATGGAAATCGTGTGTGGGCTGCTTTGAAGGCTAAAACCAACGCTTACTGTGGCAGAGCCACACAGACATGGACAGCAGCACTGCATGGAGGGCTCGTCTCCATTCCTGAGCCCCTTCCAGGTTTCCTGAACTTTCTGCTGCCTAAATTCAGGAAAGGCCTGGCCAGCTCCTTCGATGAATCACTGGTATTCTTTTAAAAATGAATTTGGTGGCCAACACTTTTGATCAAGTATTTGTTTTCTTTCCCCTTTTATCTCCTACACTTGGTCTTAGCCAAAAGGCGGAGAAGCGATTCTCCTTTTATCTCCTCAGGTGCAGCTGTGGCTTGTTTCCTGTCGGGCCTCACTGCTCAGCCCTGTCTGTCCCCCCTTCAGTTCCACCCCTGGCTGCAGGGTCGGACGCCTAGGGTTCAAGTCCAGAGCCTGTTCCCTTTTTCCCCTGAGCAAATGACTTAATCTACTTTAAAGCCCTATTTGCTCCTTGTCTTAGGAATATTCTACCACACCTCGGAGAATGGACTCCAAGCCCCTCACTCTTTCTTGGTGCCTCTGCCCCCCTTTTCAGGAGGCTGAGGTCCCTGAAGCTCATGGGCTATGTTTTAAATTTAAGAATTTGTCCTAGGGCAAGGCTGAGCAGAATACTGCTTCGTATCCGTGGGCCTTCGTCATCTTACGGCCCCAGAGTGTGCTGGGGAGATGTTTGGACTTAATTTATAACAAAGGCATTTTCTTTGCACTCCTGCTGCTTTCTTTTTGGAGGGATTTCCGGAATTACTAGAAACGGGAGAGGCAGCGAGGGAGGGGCGTCGCTGGGAGCGGTGGGACAAGTGTGAAGGGCTCTTGTCCAGTTCGCTTCCGCTGGGCACGGCAGCCGCGGCCCGCGGGGGAGGGGAACTTGGTGTGATGCTGTTCGCTTTTCCTCCAAGGCCGTCTAGATCATGGTCAGAGCAGTGACCCCGGCTCTGGGTGCTTCCCTAGGTCTCCTAGGGCACCATCCTGCCCCTTCACACGCCCCCTTTTCTTACCATTGCCACCAGCGGCCCGCTCTAGGGCTCTGTGTTTTTGAGTATCCAGTCCCCCGGCCGTAGATCGTGCCTGAGACACCACGGCCAGAGACATGTTGGTTAGGAAAGCATTGTTAGAGGGGGTTGATGGTGACATGCTATTGTTTAAGTTATAAGTTTTGACAGAAGCAAGAAAAAAAATCTCCTTTCTTTCTGATTAAAAGAAATCACTTTTGCTGAGCAAACATTAAGTTGCACATATTAACTTAATAGCTTTATCTTTAATTTTGGATACTAAAAATTGGAATGGAAAATGAGTGTAGTTGAATTTCTTTGTGGTGCAGCTGAGCATCCTGGCTTGGAGATAAGACATTTACATGTTTATCTGCTGCGTGCGTTCTGTCCGAACATCGAAGAGCCACTTCCCCTGTCTGGGTCAAATGTAACCAAGAAAGTAGGCTTGTGGGGTGGGGGTGGGGGGGCAAGGTGATCTTTAAAATCTATTCACTCAGGTTTGTCATTTATCCTCACTCAGTTTTTAAAGTAGGCAATAGAAATTATTTGTAATCAGCCATTATTTATTGTTATCATTTGTTTGTTTATTCTGGTGCTAAATCTTTGCTCTGAATGGAACACTGAAAATAAAGATGTTACCCCAAAATGTATGATGGGAGTCTTTATTTGAAAATAGTGATCAGCAAATGGCAAAGAAACCATTTATAAGCCTTGGGCTCTCATTTATTTATATTTTTATTTTTTTCAGAATCACTGATCTTTAGCTCTCCTTTAAAGTCTTTACACCTCACGGTCTATGAGTTATATACTTATTTGTAAACCTGTTTTTTGACGTATTCTCAAACAATTGTGTCATTTGTTTTGTTATATTTTTAATTACCTAGGTTTATTTTTCTTATTTTTTATCAGTGTGTGTTTGTGACATACAGTTGAATTCATTTGGGGACTCAGTACATGTACATATCACATCTTGAGCAGTTTTCTTCCCCCACTTCCACCTGCCACCACTTCTCTCTCCCTGTCCCAGGTCCCCTTCCTAGTACCACAAAGTCTACCTCTCAGTTTTCTACCACCTCTCTTCTATTTTCTTTTTACATTATTTATGTTTTGGGTTTCTCATTTAAGAGAAGCCATGTAGCATTTAACCCTCTTTGTCTAATGTACTTCACTTACCATTATGGTTTATATTTAGTTGAATCTGATGTTTCTCTGGATTCAGTGGTATTTTCCTTTCAGAGAGATTTTGTATTTGAATTTCTTCCAGGTGATCAGTGACAGTAGAAGGTTCACTAGTGTAGCAGCAGCATCTTTTTTTTTTGGTACCAGGGATCTAGCTCAGTACCTTGCACTTGTGAGACAGGCAGCAGAACCCCTGAGCTAAAACCCCAGCCCAACAGCAGCACCTTTACATTGTGTTTTTACCAGCTTTGGGTTTTAGTTTCTAGGGATAATGTAAATGCCAAACCCTTATGAAGTGCTGCTGCTGAAATGCTGGAGGGGTTTCTTTTCTCTAGTTTCCTAAAAGTCCTTAATTTACTTGTATTCAATTAGTAGATTTCAGTGACATTGTCAGAATTTTGTCTCTGGTTTCTGCTTTCCCTGACTAATTCACAGGGTTAGTATAGAAAGAACATATCTGTCTTTCCAGGGAAATGATTTCCATGCTTTTAGGCAGAGATTGCATTCCTTTTACAGAGTTCATGTGTCTGTGTTTTAAGTCTGTCTGTGGCTCACTTTGTTCCTTTCTGTGGGAGGGAGAGGTTGTGCTCTGGTTTCCTGCTACCTTGTTCCCTTCTGGATGCTCCCACTGTTTGATACAAGGCGTTGTATTCCCCAGGGCCTGGTGTCCCTCATACTGACCCCCACCTGGCTGGAACTGGGTGTAAGTATCTGTGTTTCCCCCATGTGGTGCAAAGCAAAGTGCTCTGAGGCAAGAGAGGTGGGTTTACTTAGCAAGTTCCATGGTCTGCAGACTTCTCTCTAGGATTTGAAGTTGTTTCTGACTCTCAGAATTGGAAACTTTGATGTGGTAATGATTCGTGGGGTTCCCGGAGTTAACGATTGTGTCAGTGTCCCAGGCAGAAGGCAGGCTGCCAGAGAATTCGTATGTGATAATGTATTTAATACCGTAATGCCTTGGTTCATGAATGTTTCTGTTCGTGAACAATTTGGTTTGTAAACACAAGCATTTGGCAAAATTTTATTTCCTTTCTCGAGTGCCACATGGGGTGATGCATGCAGCCACAGCCATTTTCCCCAGAGCTGTGCAAGGAAACAAGTTTGTGAACCGAGGCACCAGTGTATAGAAAAGCATTCTTTTTGTGCAGCTCAACTGAATTTTAATTATTTTCTTGTAAATTGTCACTTTCCAGCTTTATGACTCTGGGAAAAAAATCACACATTCTCCATCTTAGGTGTCTCAACTTGGAAGTGATAGCAGTATTTAACTTTGCCATGATATCTGTTGTGAGGACCGTGCAAATAATCCTTATGCAGTGTCGAGTGTGATGGTGCTCAATGAGCTGATATCACTGGTGACCATCACCATGGTAACAGAACAGAGGGAAGCGAGGTTCCAGTGGTTGCAGGTCGCTGCTCTATTTCCAGACAGTTCCCTCACCTGTGCATGCTGTGGAATGAGGAGTACCTCCTGATGGAAAGTAATGCCGAGAGCATGAATACTCAATCTCAAATCTTCAAGAAGTCAGAGCTTTGTCCAAGAGCTCAGGAAGAAGCAAGCTGATAAAACTCAGTCCTTCTACCAGTGCCAGCAGTCTCAGGAATCTTGGCATCTGACTTGATCCTTTTTGCCCTAATATAAATTCAATTAGTGCTGGGGATTTAGCTCAGTGGTTCCGCCGCCTGCCTCAAAAATGCAAGGTCCTGAGTTTGATCCCTGGTACTGAAAAACAAAAAATCCAATTAGTGTGTTCTGGACACGGCTGTATAGATACACTCCTTTAGTCATTCTTGCATTTGTAAGTGCTCCGATGACTACTCTGGTGTTGTTCTTAGAAATCAGATGTCTCTCTTCTTTCCCTGCTACTCCATTGCTTTATGCAGTTTAGGGGAGGAAGGTATAAAATGCCCGTTTCATGTAGACTCCATGAAACTCCATTTCCGACCACCTTGTGGGAAGGAAGAGGAATCAGACAGCTTCCAGCACAGAGGGGTGCTGCCTAACTTCAGCTGAAATCAGCATTACAGAAGATGTCCAAAACATCATCGTGATGAAGACCCTTTCACTCCGTGTGAAGTGGGGCCCTCAGCCCCAGCAGCTTTATTTCCCTCGGCTTCTGGGATTCGCATGTGCCCAACACACAGACGGTGGCTGAGTTAGGTGAGTGACTTTGACAGCAAGGTCACTCACTCTTTAAAAGTCCACGAGAAAACGTGAAACAGAAGCAGCAGCAAGAGCTTTAGTGTCCGACAGATGCAGGTTTAAATTCTGACCCTGTCACTCGTCACCTTGGGCAGGTCACTGAGGCTTTCTGACCTAATTCTCTTAACTAAGAAACAGACCCGGGCAGAGATGGGGCAGAAACTGTCACCCTCCCATCGCAGCCCCGCCTGTGTCCCCCGAGAGCCTCCATTACCATCTTTTCCTTCAAGTGCACAGGCTCCTGACACCCCTTCCGGGTTCGCAGACCTATCATGAGGGCTTACACTTCTGACCCACACATTAATCCCCTCTCTTTTATCAGGGAGAGTCACCTACAGGGTCCGGAATCCATTCCCACAAGTTACTCCTAGCTCCTCGTTAATCACAGAAGCAACAATTGTCTCACACTCTGCCGTCCTAACTCTTGCTGTCTACTTCTCCAACACATACCCATTTATCCCTTTATTTTCTGCCTCACCCCACAGCCATTTGCAGAGTCCCTGCTACCTGCCCGGTGACAGAGAATGGGTTGCAGGGGACATCGGCCCACAGGAGCAGGCGAGGGCTATGCTAGGGAGAGCAGAGAAGCCCTGGATGCCCAGGAAACAAATCCTAATATGGGCAGGTGGGCGTGTCAGTGACAACAAGGGCTTCTCAACTCGATGGTGAAGGTGACTTTATATGAGAGGAAAAGACTGAGGAGAGGGTCCGTGCCAAAGTGTCTCAGCTAGGGAGACTTTGGGTTACTCAAGGGACAGATTTAGGAAGTGCAGTGTGTTGCAGTGTGGTGTGTGAGGGCCAGATGGAAAGACATGAGCTTGGAGAGAGAAGTGTGCACATCACAGGAGGTCACAAGACAGGGAGGGAGACTGGGCATTGGACCTGGCTCAGAGGGCGTGGGAGAGCCAGTTTCCAGTTTCAGGGGACACCAGCTGCCCTCATGTGGGAGCCTGAAACTGGTCGTGTGGAAGGGTTTGCGCACGTGACAAGCAGAAGCCCCTTCCAGCCCTGGAAGCCAGCTGTCACCGACACAGCCTGGATGAGCAGGCGCAGACCACGGGCACATTTGAAATTTCAAATATCGCTGTGGTTGCAGCAGAGAGTGAAGTGGAAGGAATAAGCGGAGAGAAATTTGGAGTCGGATGTGGGGAGCCATGCAAACAATGGATGTTTACAGCTTTCAGGAGAAGAAAGGGATTTATGTTGATATTTGTGCTCTTGTTTTTTATTGTCTAATTCTACTTCTTTACTTCTGTTATGTTATAATGAAACATATTATTTATTTGCATCATCCCCAAAGGCATCTGCTAACCAACTTCGATCAACATATAGTGACGGCCTGTAGGGTACACTGATCACCTCCCCTGCGTTGAGTCTGCCCTAGGTCGACACAACCTTGAGATTTTCATGGATTTAACCTTAGTCTGAGCTCCTGAGACACAGCTGAAAGGTCTAACCCATCAGGATTACCCTGTTCATGGTTGTACTGCTCCAAAATACTTTCCTGGCCATAAGGAAGCCATCACCATTAAATCGGAGGCTTTTTTTTGGACAAATGTGAAATATGACTTTCTCTCTCATAACATGAAAATTCAAATACAACAGATGTTTGAAATTTAAAATGACATTGGAATCACCAAAATTCACTCTAAAGGCCAGAAAGAATGGAGTGGATGATTCTGAGTAAAAATATTTTCTAGTTCTAGTTCTACATATCTAAAATTCAGCCAAGTTACAAGGGTATGAAAAAGAAATGTTCTGATCAGCTAGGCCTCAAGAACTCTCTTTCTCTGGAACCTTTTCTTGGATGTATCTGGAGAATGCACCCTAACAAAGATCAAGGGACTAGAGAATCCAGCATAGAGAGGTCGGCCAGGTGGTGAGGGCATAAAGACACGAAATGCAACAGGAGAAACGGTGACACATGAAAGGGCACCGACAGGCAGCTTACACCACAGAGGAAGGTCCTGCAAGATAAAATTAAGCTTTCCAAGACAAGTCAAATAAGAATGAAAATTGTTCAAAGCTTTGGAATTATACTGAAAATTGTAAGAGTGGATTTAATCAAACACTCAGATATAAACTATGAAGATGGGGATGAAAAGAATGAGTTTAAGAAAACTAATATGGTTACTGTCCATCACAGGAGGAGGACACCTCAGATCCACACCTTGCCTGTGATGCTGAGTGTTTTAGAATCCTCTTCCCATTAAGTAGATATTCTTGGGCCCGAGTGAGCAAATATATTACACATGCTTTTCCTTGTCCTTGTGAAAAACACCATCATGGAAGGTAGAGGGGACTGAGGAGATAAGAAACAACATGAACTGGTCAGTTGCCCACAGCCTGTGATAGCAGGTGAATTCCAACTGCATGGAGGGTCCGAGGGGATTTTAAGTTCGAGCACATCTGTGTAAATCTCACTCCATGTGTCTGAACTCACATCTATGAAGAGAGAGAGTGGTTTTTCCTCAAGGGTGCACATGACCCTAGATCTTTCGGCACATTTGTGACTGTCAGTCCTCATGTGTCACCTTCACTAGATTAAGAAACGCTGTGCAGATTAGCAAAGCATGCTGCTGGGCACGTTTGGGTGGTCACGGGGAAGTGACTTCACCTGGCTCCCCATGCCTCTTTCTGGTCCTCTTCCTTTGCTCTGCTTCTGGGCTGCCTGCATGCTCCCTTCTGCCTTGGAACCTGCCAGCCATGAACTGAATCCCCTAAACTGTGAGCCAAGCCAAACCTCTCCTTCAAATTGTGGATGCCAGGTATTGTGTCTCAGTAACAATAAAGCTGACTAGAAAGCCAATGCACCTGTCATCTTGTTTTATCAGCAGTATTTTTTTTTTACCTTCTTCTTCTTTTTCTTTTTTTGATACTGGAGATCGAACTCAGGACCTTGCACTTGTGAGGCAGGCGTGGTGCCATGAGCTACATCCCGGCCCTTTACCTTCATTTCTGGGATGTGATTTCCCACAGGACAATAGGAAATGATGTCAGTCTTAGGTTCTCCCAGTCTCCTAATCCTGTTATTTAACCAGACTTGGCTCTGGGATGTGGAAATGAGAGTGACAGACAGGAAAGAAGATGTGGAGTGGGGGAGAGAGAAAACTGAAGGCGGAGAAGAGGGCAGGGCACAGAGGCTCTGATTCCCTTGGGAGGCTCAGAAAAGACCCCTTCAGAGACAGTTTACCTTGTCGCATGCGAACTCATCCATATTTATTCTAAGTGAACTGCGTACCCAGTTTCAGAACACAATTGTTCATACGGGATCGGAAAGCAAAGTGAACTTGAGTTTGTGGGAATAAAACTGGGACGTAACTGACCGGTGGAAGGACGCTTGCTGAGCTGAAGAGGAAGCGGGACTGGAGAGAGTGGCAGGGGCGCGCCGGGGCTGCGCCGAGGAGGAGCCCTGCGGCGCTGGCCATGTCAGCTCTGCTGTCTCTCCCGCCCAGCAGAGGTGTGGTTAAAACTCATCTCGATGATGTTGCCCTAGCCAAAAAATAAATGTCATTTTGTCATATTTTTAAATATTCACTGCTGTGAAAGAGGAAGTCAAGGGGAGGGGGAGAAGCAGCCCAGAATGGCGAGAGGAAGATGCCGGGAAAACTGCGGTAGAAAAGAAAGAATTGGGAGCCCATGAGGCGCCTCGCAGTTTCTGATTGCATTCTTCAAGGTGCTGTTAAAATTGCTCAGGAAACAGGGTCATGTCCCATCCCCGTGCCGTCCCACCTTGCTTCTGTCCAGAGATCCAATCCGACTTCTGAGGCTCTGCCACACATAATGAGCCCCATGACTCTGGACCTCGCCCAGCAGAGCTGGGTAATTTCGCTAAAACCCCGGAGAATATCAGCTTAAGTCTGGGCTCAGATTTCA
The DNA here is from genome assembly GCF_000247695.1 of Heterocephalus glaber. The sequence goes on along the minus strand of NW_004624864.1, from coordinate 816,697 downwards.
CCTTCTCTGGGATTCTTTGCCTCAGTGCCACGGACTCTTTATCAGGTAGAACTGTTCTCCTCGACGTTTCAGCTGGTATTGTACAGTGGCTTGTGGCCTCTCGGACAGACTGCGGGCTGGAGCCCGGCACTGGCACTTTCTCAGTGATCAGAACAGTCCGGGCATGGGGCTGAAGTCCCTGCCAGATGAGTGTATAAGCAAAGTACGTTTATTTCTTAATTCACATGGCATATTTGTTAGGTTCCCTAATTCCTGATAACACTGTAGTAAGATGGCACCCGGCTTGGGACAATTTTGTTGTAAATGATATGTCAATATGTCGTTAGTTTTCCTTGAGATATTTCCTTACATCTCAGAAAATACCCCAAGACAGTATAACCTCACACATGCAGTCCATATCCATTCACTCTAAGTAAACTGAGCATTCTGTTTGAGAAAGTGGTTGTCATGTGGAATCTGACAGCCAACTGCATTTGTATTTGGGGAAATAAAACTAGGGTATGACTGACTGGTGCAAGAAACTTTGCTTGCTGAAGAGGAAGCCGGGGATGGAGAGCGAGTGGCAGGTGTGGGCTATGGTCAGGATGCAGTGTGGGGAGCAGGAATCAGTGTAACAGGCGATTGTGATACACCGTGCAGTATCTTTCAGTTTGTTCAACAGCCCCCAAGGCCGTGTCTACAGTGAAACTGCAATATAATCAGTACAAACCTTTGGTGGAGCTGGTCATACTGTTAGAATGAGCCAAAGGGCTTAAGTGAGCTAATTAAGCATATTGCCCAGACTCTCACACTGCTTAGATTTGCTGCTAGGATTCCTTAGTCAAGGGTTTCCAAGCTCCATTCTGACCGGAGGTCTGAGCAGCAGAAGGGAGCCTAGCACTTCTGCTGACAACGGAGATCCCAGTGTGAAAGCTTCTTTGCTTTCGCTCTCCACCAGGCATGGCTCTCTGCAATCAGAACTCTGCCTGCCCTGTTTTTCAGGGCCACCTGCCCTGGATGGCCATGCAGATGGGCCTGCAAATGGCAGCAAGGAAAGATGAAGTGAGGGCAGACAGAGTGAGGGCCACTGTGAGGAGCACTCGGTACAGATCGCCTTTCGGCCTCCAGCCCTGCAGGAGGTCATATGTGCCTTGCATGAGAAGACAGGCTTTCCAAAGGAGAGCTATAGCCCTTCAGGCACAGAAATGGCTGAGCTGGAACCAGTGGAGAAATCACAGTGAGAGGGCTCATGCTTTTGGCTTCTGCAGTTCTTCTTTATCTTTTCAAGTCCCATTAAAATGTTTCCTTTTTAGGAGATTGAGGAGGATATAAGAAAATGGAAAGACATTCCTTATTCCTGGGTAGGAAGAACCAATATAGTGAAAATGGCCATACTTCCAAAACTACTATAAAGATTTAATGCAGTGCCAATTGAAATCCCAACAATATACTTCACAGAACTAGAGAAAACAATCCAAAAATTCATTTGGAACCAGAAGAGACGTAGAATAGCAAAAGCAATTCTAGGAAACAGAGACATGGCTGGGGGTATCACAATACTCAACTTGAAGCTATACTACAAAGCTACCACGATAAAAACAGTATGGTACTGGCAAAGAAACAGACCCAAACATCAGTGGAATAGATTAGAAGATGCAGAAACAACTCCAGACA
>NW_004624864.1:793527-813791 GCF_000247695.1 Heterocephalus glaber | reverse complement strand
GCACAGGTAATGGGGAAAAAATAAGAACCAAGATACATCATGTACAGGTACAAGCACCTGATGATAAATGTAAACATATTTTATACCTAAAATGTACCAATAAAAGAATTAAAAAAAAAGTTTCCCTTCTGGGTTGTATACATCCTGCTGGGCTCAGAGAGCATTATACTCCAGAAGCTCAAATGTCCTCATTTTCACTGTCCTTATTCGGGGGACTTCTCAATTTTGTAAATTCATGCTAAGAAGAAAAACTCAGTCACTCGGTATCAGGTGCCGACTTATCTGACAATGGTTGTGTACGAAGATAACCATCTGTGTCATGAGCCAAGACCTTTCAGCTGCCTGCCAAGAACCAGCCGGGGAGGAAGTTCATGCTGCTCCTCACTCCGGGTGGCGACTTCAGTGACATGGACGCAGAAGCCAGGAGCAGAGCTGACCTTGCTCTCCCAGATCCACAGGAGCAGGCAGGGTAAGCAGAGCTGTTGTTTTCTACTCTCAGCCATTTACCTGGCCAGAGAGAGTGCTGGAGAGAGAGTTGTCAATTAATGGCTTGTGCACGGACTTGCATATTTAATGAATACTTTGGCTATAGAGAAGCTGCTTGCCGTGCCTGCCCTGCGATTCTCTCTCACTGGTGGGGAGGAGGGTTTCATGCAGCTTATAAAGTGGGGATCATAGGCTTTCTAACACCAGAGGCACATGTTTTGGGTATGAAATAAGAGTTTGTGTTGTTCATATTGATCTCTTCCCTCTGTGTCGGGAACAGCAACTTTACACAATGACCTCCTTCCTGGTTGATCTTTGCAAGGCTCTAACTGTGCATTCTTGCTCTGAGGATGAAAACAGAAACACAAATCCATCCATCTACACCCTTGAATCCATTCCTTCCTTCTGTCTTCAGTGCATAGGACTTTGTGTGTCACTGATGAAATATAGTCAGACTTGTTTCTATATTGGAAGGACTACAAAATGCTTAGGTAAATGGCATTTGATTGTCTTCAGTTTTGTTTACCAGTGGGGATCAACTGGAAAACATTTGATGGTGATCTGGTATTAAAAATAAGAATACTCAGCATGATTTTTGCTCTGTGCTGTTTCATCAAATCACTTAGTGTTCACATCTTCTTATTCACCCACTACAATCCTGTGAGCCATAATGTCTCAGTCAGTGCAATGGAGATTTCAATCATGGGATTGTTTTGAAAAAAATAAACACGACTCTCCTTCCTGTCAGGCAGAATGTCTTGTTACGGCTGTATTTCTGCTAAATTTCGCAGTGCACCTGAAATAGAACTCTTGGAGGTGCCTCCCCAAGAGGGGACTCCACGGGAGAAGTTGGCCTCAGCCCCACCACGGCAGACATGGTCATCGTTTCTGAAGAAAGAGCTGGAATTCCTGGGGGTGAGTGAGTCTCTTTGAGCCTCAGTGAGTCAGGGCTGGCTCAGGAAAGAGTATTTGGTTACATCAGTGGTTTCCTCTTGAGGTTCATGAGAAATGAAACCTTCAAACTCTGGGCAGCTGAAGAGCTGATACTTGTTGGGTCATGTTGAGGAAAAGGCACGAATTTTCTCATGAAGACTGTAAATGATTGCAGCAGGATTGGCACATAGGAGTGATTCTGTCTCTCAGATGGGGAGTGTAATTACTGATGTCTAGCAGGACTGCATGAAGAAAGGTATATGGCACATGTATTGGCCACTCATCCAATATATCATACTCATAGTCAGTCCTGACAGTGGCCAGGGAATTACTAGACAATCTCACATTCAGAGGACTTCTCAGGACAGCCTAAGACACTAAAACAATATTTGGTCTCAGTTGTAAAGGAAATTGAAATAATCTGGAGAAATAGCTTCTAACTTCATAAAACTCATGTGTTTTTCTGCAGGTCACACAAATCCTGGTTGGTTTGCTGTGCCTTTGTTTTGGAACAATTATCTCCTCTGTACTCAATACTTCAGACTTTGATGGAAAAGTATTTTCATCATTCCATGCAGGCTACCCATTCTGGGGAGCAGTACTTGTGAGTGTATACTTGTTTTTTTGGGGGGAGATACCAGGGATTGAACTTAGGACCTTGCACTTGTGAGGCAGGTGGCGGCAGTATATAATTGTTTTTGAAATAACACAGAGCATAGATTTTCTTTTACTCCAGTTTAACCAATCATCTACGTCCAGATTAAGACAATATAATTATTCACATATATGCATAATATATATTTTCATTTTATAAAACACATTTTCATGTATGTGGTAATTAATAGCAACAACAAAGGATTCTTATTAAAGTTAGCTATGGGCTACACATTTAACATACTTCTACTAGACAAGAAATTGCATTCTAATAAATGTTAAATGTCTTGCCCAAGGGACTTTTAGCTAATAGAAATAGAACATGAACTTCCAGAATCCAGTTCTAGGAAAATACCCTCACTATTCACCAATAACTGTTACACTGTTATGTGATCAATACATACAACTTAGGTCAATTAAAAATAATTGAAAAAGTTATTTTTAGGAAAGGTGTGGAGAAGAAACTGCTAAGGTGAAAAGAAGCACTTCTACTACCTCCTAGAACGCTCTTGTTCTTGTTAGTACATGTGTGACGATGTACATGACCTTCACATTCCTCGTGTGGGGTTGGTGCATGTACATAACACATCTTCATTCCTTCTTTCATCCCCTTCCCCTCTTCCCCTCCATCTGTCAACCCCCTTACTGTAAGAAAGATCTATCTTCTCTACTTCCTATTACCTATCTTTTATTTTGCTCTTTATAACCTGGGTTTCTCATACAAAAGAAACTAAGTGATTTTTAAGCTTGTGTGTCTGATTTTTTTTCCAATTAATATTATGGTCTCAAGGTGCATCCATTTTTCTACAAATGACTCAAGCTTATCCTTCTTCATGACAGAGTAGTACTCCCCTGTGTAAATACCACATTTACTTTATCCATTCATTTGTTGATTGGCATATAGGCTTCTTCCAAGATTCAGCTATCATGAACTGTGCTGCCATAAACATGGGAACACACTTGGGTTTTTCCCATTGGATTCCTTTTAATCATTGTACTCACTGGAAACTAGATGGTCCACAGATATAACAAGGACATAGAGCTTATTGAGGTAAAATTGACATTCAATAAATGGAAAATACTGAGGGTGTATAATTTGATGAATTTTTGACTCATACGTGTCCACATATAAAAATGTCAACACATCAATATAATGAGCCTACATATCATTCCGAAGGTTTCCTGTGCTTCTGGAAACTCCCCCTCACCCTCTCTGTGCCTGTCCTCCTTCTCAGTCACCGGTCTCCTTTCTGTGATGGTAACTGAATATGCGTTTCTAGGTCTCTGTAGAAATGGAGTCACATAGCATGTTCTTTCTCCCTACTGTCTGCCTCCTTTTACTCCATATAATTATCAGGCAATTATCTATGTTTTTTGTATCAATATTTTGTCATAAAGATACATTTTAACTCAGTGAATATCACATCAGTGTCTCACTCTGCTAAATACTCAGTACCCAGATCACTTGTTCAAGCCTTTTCATGAACCTCTGTCATATTTTATTTGAAATTTCTCTCCACTGCCTTTTTAATTCCAAATATTTAGCTCATTAAGTGTCTTTCCACCCATATACAAGCTGAATATTTCAGAGATTGATTTATGTTTTTCCAAGTCTTTCCTTGTGTATGTTTTTGTAATCAGTACATGATTATAGGATATATGTCAGATTCTGGAGCTGTACATGACAGAGGTACATAGTTCTTGCCTAGAGGAGTTGACACAAACAAATAATGACAATAGGATGAAAGTACTATTAAAACAAAGTTGTGCACCAGACACTGCCAGCCCCATGACCCACGGATTCTCAAAGTCAGCCTCGCTTGGAAGCCAGGTAAATGTGAAGAATTTGGGGCCCCATCGAGGAGCTGATGAATAAGAGCCACAGTTTCACAGTCTCTCACATTTAACTTTGAGGTGCACTCATGGGGAACATCAGTAAACAGCTTTAGAAAGTACTCAGAATGTTACTTTGTATATGGAGGATGGGGATAGAGGAGCAGAGCAGAGACCCGATACATTGTTTCCTCTCTCTCTCTCTCTCTCTCTCTCTCTCTCTCTCCTCTCTCTCTTTTGGTACCGGGGATCAAACTCCGGACCTTGCACTTGCGAGGCAGGCAGCGGAACCACTGATCTAAATCCCCGGCCCTGCCCCTTCTCTTTTGGACAGTTCCTTATCTCTGGAGTTTTGTCAGTTCTATCTGAAAGGAAAAACGCCACTGTGTACCTGGTGAGTTACATTCTGCCTTTGTTCATCCTCAGGAACTTGAGGCAGATTATTTTATTATTTCATATTATAATGTGGATATGTAATTGTTTAAAATATATTTTGCATTGGAAGTTTTTTCGGGCAGCAGAACTTGGGTGTAATCAGTAGAAACATAAATTGCATGATTTAATATACAGTGAAGTTTAACTGCTTCGACACTAGTATTTTATAAATTTTTAGACATTTTCTGTGGTCTGCGTTTGCAGTATATGACGATGACATAGGTCGTGGGGAGTTGGTACAGGCATAGGACACATCGTAATCTTTTCATTTTGCCTTCCCTTCCCCTCCCCGCTCCATCTCTACATCACGTTCCCACTTGCAAAGGTCTGTTGCTGTTTCTTATTATTTATTGTTTCATTCGCTCTTTCAATCGTTTATCCTTCGGGTTATTTGAGCTTGTGTTAACCCTAGTTCTAAAAAGTCCTCACTCTGGCTCTGGTCCTCAGCTGTGGCAGTTTCCAGTGAAGGAGACTCTGAGAGCAACCAAGCATCTTCCTGTGGTTTTTTCTGCTTGCTTGTTTGTTGCGGGTGTGAGCTAAGCACGTGCCTTCCCACTGAGCTGCATCCCTCCCCCTCAGCCCCACCTCCTTGAATGCAGCCTAATCAGAAAGTAGTGGATGCTTAGTCAACAAGGAGTGGCTGTCCAGGATTTTCCTTTGCAGGGAATACTTTGAGCCACTGCAGTGTGCTGGATGTGACCGCCCTGACGCTGTGCTGCAGGCACAGGCTCAGGTGTGTGTTCTCCTTTCATCAGGCCAGGGGCAGACTGGGGGCAAACACCCTCAGCAGCATAGCTGCGGCCGTGGGAATTATCATCCTGGTCCTCAGTCTCAGCAACAGCTCGGCCTACATCAACCGCTGCAAGAGACTGGATGAGAATGACGACTGCCTCGTGGCTTCCTTCACCATTGTACGTACTTCTTGTGAAAAGGCTAAAATTGGGGTCCCTCTCTTTTCCTGGAGCACTGTTCCATCAGCGGGGACCGCCATCCCCCGATGTTATGTCCTGTAGGCTCGTGCTGTGGATTAGGAGGACACTGACCGGCCCTCCTCCTGTTGCTGGACACATTCCTAGTCTTAGGGCCCCAAGAAACCACCTGCTATTTCCCTATGTGCATGTCGCTCGGTAGCAACTGGTTACGTGTGGGCTGTGAAGGAAGGGACTTTGGGACACCTGTCACGTGACTCTGTCTTTGTGAGTCTCGCTGGTTGTTGTCTAACAGGAAATTGTGGCCATGATGCTGTTCCTCACCATCCTGGGGTTTTGCACCACTGTGTCACTCACGCTGTATGGGATTGGAGAAGAATGCAAGGGGAACAAGGTAAGCAGAAGCCTGGTGTGGAACGCTGGACGGGAGGCTAGATGGCTTGAGCTCCATCCTTCACCAGTATGGTCTGGATTTTCTGGAACTTAGTTTTTTCTGGAAAATTGTTTCTCAGCTTGCTGAAATTGGCCCCCATGATTTATACTCAGAAGTAGCAAAACTCTGACAGCACAACCTGCTGAGGGTTAGGAGAAAAGGGTCTTTGATTTCTAGAACTGAGGATGCCGTGAAGCGTGCAGCAGGCCCTCTGGTCTCTGGCCTTAGTTACTGTACCAGCAGAACTTCTTATGCTTGTTCTTGTCTCCCTCCTTTTTCCTTCTCTGACTTTCGATTGCTCCAAATCCTCCAGTTTTCATTACTTTGTAATTCACGAGTAAACTGCATTTCCACTCACTCCATCCACTCATCGTGTCTTTGGTGGGAATCAATGGGGCATGCTGCAGACATACTCCAGCCCCGGAGACGGAGCACACGTCTCTGTCTGACCACCTCCCCCCACATGCCAGGCTGTCCACCCTTGCTGATCGCTTTCCTCAACAGATGAATGAGACAGCAGATGTACCAGAGTTTAGGCACAGAGCAATCTCCTCACCTGAAATCGCCCAGCTCACCTGCCAGTCTGGTTTGGTTTTCTGGAGATGGAGGGAATAATTAGTGTAATGAGAGAAAGTCTGAGGGTGCCAGACAGAAAAACAAAGGCGATGTGGCTCTTGAACGAGTCTTTCAGAAGTGGAAAGTTCTGTGATTGATACAGAATGGCCTTTTCTCTCCAGGTTCCGGATGATCGTCTTTATGAAGAATTAAACATTTATTCCCCAATTTACAGTGAGTTGGAAAACAAAGAGGAAACATCTTCCCCTGTGGATTCATAAGAAGTGTGTGGCAGGACTTTCTGATTCACAGTAAAGGATCTGAAAGCCGAAGTCTATGCTTGTGAGGCCACCGGCCAAATTTCTGTTCCCTACACAGTCTGTCAGTTTTGCATTGGATTTCTCCTCTGGATATCAATATTTTGTTTGCTGCTTTTAAAAACCCATCTTATTTTTACCAGTGCATGTTTTCAGTACATAATGATTACATTCCCAGTGGGGAGTTGGTACGGGGACATCACACAGCCTAATTCTCTTTTCATCCTCTCTCTCTCCCCTCCCTGTTTTATTGCTTGTAATCGCCTATGTGTTCCTGTCCCTCATTTGTAGATACCCCAGACTCCCTTTTTTCTTGCTGTCTGTTACGATCTCACACTCACGCCTTCTGGGAAATCCACATGGAGTAAGTGAGGTTTACTGTGCGTCTGTAACTGGGAAAGCAAGGAGAGGGCAGGGCCGAGCCAAACCGACCGTTTGCTAATAGCTGCTGCTTAGTTCTTTTCAGGGTTCACGCAGCTCCAGCTGTGTGTGATATGCACTGCCCTGTGCACACCCCACGTGTATATGCCTCACAGGATGGTGGTATTCTATATGCCAATGTGTATATCCCTCAATAACATATTTTTTCAGAGACACAAAGTTTTATAAAAATCTTTGAATTGCCTGAAGCTCCAGGGCTTTCACTGACATGGTATTGTTCAGTACTGCTGGGAGACTGGTGAATAGGTGGTGGGAGTTTTATTAAGTTACTCGGTATCTGATGAAATGGAAAGGCGAAAGCAGAGAAGCTGTAAATGCAGAGTTTGTTTAATAAGACATAAAAGATAAATCAATTTACGACAACCCTAGCGGAAATTGATTCAGTGGGAATGGGAATGATCGTAGCTAAGAGGAGTATAAAAAGACTGGTAGTTTTTTTATCATGTTAAAATTAAAGGGAAAAGTTGGACAATTATTTGACTAATACAAAGCCCAGCAGAACACTTAGTAGTGCTACAGGTGGTGGACGTTCAGAAACAGGAATGATGGAGAAGGAGTACAGTGAGACCTAAGTGAAGCTCAGGTTTAGATTTTCATTTTGAGGAGAAAAGGGAAATGAAGTTGGGGAGTGCCTGAGGGCGTTCAGGACGGAGTTCCAGTCATGGCACCGTCTGATGATGGCGGTTTAGAGTCGTGCTGAGGGACGGAATTATTAAAGGGGATCTGGCAATGGGGGATGGGAGGAAGGAGAGCACAAGGGCAAGTCAAACGCATCGAAATAGACATGTATCTGTACCACTTCCCTCAATAAAGGTGTTTAACATTTCTATTGAGATACACTGATAAAGATTTAAAAAATAAGGGAAGCACATTAACACTCTAAGGGAATTCTTTTGAGATAGAAGTAAAGCCAGGTTAAACTTCATGTGCCTGGAACCAGAGGAGAAAAATAAGGATAAAATGCAGAAGACATGAGTTGGTCAGAGAGTACATTGCAAAAGAGTGGAGAGCAGAAAGCCCAATGTGGAAAGGCTGAATGAAGAGAAAACAGTTAATACTCAGAGACCGAATGTCAGCCTCCGCGGAGAGAGGTCCCCCGTGATGAATCCACTCGGAGACAGAGAGAAAATAGCACGCGGAGTGAACGCAGATGGCGTGAAGGCGGTCCCCAGGGACTCTGGTCACAGGCGGATGAGCAGAACATCTGCAAAGAGGGATTGAGAGAGAGAGAGGTGGGGTGGTGGTGAGCAACACGAGAGGATGACGAAGAGAAGGTCAGAGGGAAAAGTTAGCTAAGTGAAGTGATTTTGTTGCTGTTGTTTTTATATGTAAAATAAGGACAAAGCAGCTCATGTCTAGCTTCAGTAGAAAAGCGCTGTGGGAACTGAACAGTTTGGGGACATTGGTTCCCTCTCGGTCATTTACCACACACCCAGGTCTGGCACACACAGAACACACAGCCACTGTGCTGTTCACAGTTTTTTCTTTTTTGTTACCAGAAATTGAACCCAGGGCCTTTGCACTGAGCTACATTCTCAGAATTCTTCATTTTGAAATGAGGTCTCAATAAGTTGCTAAGTTGCCCAGGCTGCTCTTGAACTTGTGATCCTCCTGCCTCAGGCTCCTACAGTGCTGAAAGCTTTTCACACTTCCACTGCCCCAAATTATCTTTCTAACTTTCAGCTTAAAGGTCGTCTTCATGAAGCCACTTAATATGCCATCTGTTTATCCGACCTTAATTTCTTGCTCTCTACTCCAGCCCATAATGAAGCATAGTTAATTATCACTGTACTTGTGAACTCCTGGTACTTGTACAATAAACTGGACCGATGCAACTTGATTTCTTGTTTGTGTTTGTGTTTGCATCTGAGGTTGAGGCTGATTAAGGATAATGGAGAATCAAGCATCAGTGAAATGATGCCAAGGACTAAGAAGTTTCTGGAGTTCTCTTTATGAACACTTTTATTTTTTATTTTATGAAATAAATAAAACAAGAATTCATAACAAAATGATAAGAGAATAAAGGAACCTTTCTGTACTAGTGGTGGGAATGTAAACTAGTACAACCACTATGGAAATCAGTGTGGAGTTTCCTCAATAAATTAAAAGTAGAAATTATTCCATTTGATGCAGCTATTTCCCTTCTAGGTATCTTCCCTAAAGAGTTAAAATCATTAAGGGAATTGTTTTAAATGATTATGGCTGCTGAGAAGTCCCACCACAGCTTTCAGAGCAAGGTATGTGAGAGAAATAATATGCACAGGATGCAAACTCTGTGGAGATTTGTAAACGGTGTTCTCAAGTATGTGGCAGAATGGTGTCGAGTGAATGGATGAGAAGAAGGGAGAAATCACCTCAAAGGCTTTGACACAACACCCAGGCTTCAGAGAGAGAGCTAAGAATACAGGCCGTCACCACAGGCAGGCAGAAAAGCCCTTTGGTCACAGGGCATCGGGTAGAATGTTCAGAAAGTCCTGCCCTATGTATTAGTTTCCTAGGGCGGCAGCCAGGAGCTACCAGGAAATGGGTGGCTTAAAGAACAGAGACCTATGGCTGCACAGTTCTAGGGGCTAGAACTACAAAACCCGATCGATGTGTTAGGAAGGTTGGTCCTACCTGAGGGATGCAAGGGAGAATCTCTTCTCCAACTTCTGTGGCACAGGAGATATTTTGGCTCTTGGTAGCAATCCCTCTCAGTCTTCATATGGCCCCTTCATCCCTGTGTGATTGTAAATTAATCAGATGCAAATGAATCCTGGAACATACTTTGGGTCTGAATAGGCTTCCCACAATAATAAGGTGAAATGGCTTTGGTATTGAAGATAATAATAAATGTATATGAAGCATGTGGGAAAGTAAATTGAAATTCTTTAAAGAGAAAATGACATCGTTGAAGAATCAAATTATCCTTATAAATCTAGGTTTTTATCTAGTATAGCATCAAGCACCACAAAAAGTCTGACTAGGCATGTAAACAAACAAGATGCTCTCAGCAGAAAGGATAGACAAATGAAATAGACCCATGCAGATTCCAAGTAATTACCAGATATTTGGTAAAATAATTATGTGTACTGTATTTACAAAGACAAAACTTTTAACTGGATACTATAAAAAAGGACTAAAGCATTCAGGAGCTAAAATATAGATAGAGATAACTGAATTCTATTGATTAAATTATCCAGTTTTTACATCTTCCAATGTCAGAAATTAGTAAATATCTTGAAATTTGTGACACACTGTAATTCTTGCAGTATATAACACACTGTTCATTTTAAAGTATATTATAGCTTACATTAATTGAATCATGTTAAGAATTAAATGAATGAGTTTAATAGCAGCATGGACACAGTTAAAGATGAAATCAATGACTTGGAGTATAGGTCAGAAGAATCTACCATGAATTAATCAGAGAAATAACAACAACTAGGGAATATGGAGGAGAGACTTACAGAGTGTAAGACATAGAGGATTTAGTGGATAGTTTTTTTTTTTCTAAATGAGACTTGCAAATTCAGAGGAGGGAATATTGCAGAGGTAATATTGAAAAGATTAGGCTAAGGATACACTGTAATTGCAGAGGATATCCAGGCACAGAATTAAGAACTCCACAGGAATTTTAAGCAATGAAAATAAAAAGAAGATAATACCAAGGAAAATGTGATGACCTTAAAATTTGCCAGAGATAATTGAAAAAAAAATACAGGAAATCAGTATGTTGTTTCTCCTGCACATGGCAGAGAACTGCAGAAAAAATCACCAGTGGCTCTGGCTGCCACTGAGGCAGGTGACTGGTAGGGAAAGAAAAAGGTGTGGGAAGCCTCGTGGCTAAAGAAAATCACATCTATTCCCGTCATCCCAGGAAACTTCTCCCTCTCTCTCTGTCTCATTCATATATTACAGAATATAAACTGCATTCAGAACCTAGGAAAAAAACATCTTTGAAAGTATTGACTGTAGCAGTCTCCAGCCTCTTCATCCAAGGCAGAATATGGAATGAGACGTTTCCATCGTGTTTCAGAAAAAATCCAACATATATATTTAAGATAAATGTGTTAAGCGGTTGGTGTTTATGCCCTTCCACTTCGTCTATGGATTGGTTAAATTAATATCGCTTTCAGCAGGCAGAGGTGGTTTAGGCTGCACAAGATCCGAGGGAGGAAGTGGATGTCTGTCCCCAGACACTCTGCTGCCCACATGGAGCACTTGGCATGTGTAGAAGGGAAGCTGTACATTCGAGATGGTCTCTGTGAAAGTGCACAGCTGTGTTTGTGGGCCTATCATCCTGCACAATGTCTGGCCCAACCTTTGTGTGGCAGTAGACACACTCATTAAATAAAACAATCTTTACTCTTGGGAAATGTTGGTTCCATATGGTCCTGGTGATGAGGTTGAAGATAATAGGATTTCCTGTGTGGGAACAAGTGGCCTTGTAGATTATTACAGAAAGAGGAAGCACTCCGAAAGTTATCTCTCTGGTCTGCCCTGCTTTCTCAGTCATAATGTGATAAGGTATGTAATCTCATGTTTCTGGTGCAGGTTTTACTTTTCTTTCTTCATTCATAGCATGGAACATAAATATTTCTCCTCGTATTCTAAAAATAGGTAAAAATTAATCACTAATATGTTAAGTTAAATTAAGTATTTTTTCTACCGGGGTTCTTTCATCCAGGAAGAATTTCTTTTGGTGGGGTAAATTTAAACCACCTGGTCATGTTACTGTCATGTTACTGTCGGTAGCAGTCTGAATCCAATCGGAAGATACACAGTGGGCTAGCTAGGGTACATTTACACTCAAGAGTTGTTAACAGTAGTAAAAGAATAATCAAAACTGGTACTGTGTGTAAGGAAACTCTGCATGGATCTGAGGGCTCAGTTTGTCCTCAGTGAAGGCTGCTACACTTGGAAGAGGTGCAGACTGCACTTGAGAGAGTACGGTTTAGCAACTTGAATGAAGGGAAGTTTGTGGGACTGGCCAAAGCTGGAGCCACTTTGCAGTAGCTGGACAGGTATCCGCAATCTTCTGGTGCACAGACGGGGACCTGTGACAGTGCCCGGCGCCATAGGTGCACAGCGAGTGTTCAGTGTGGGTTGGTGCAGCCGGTCCTCCAGGTCTGTGGAGGTTGCAGCAAGAGTGACCCTCCAGACACACGAGGTCATGGAGGTGACCCAAGGATGGTTAGTGGTACTGGCAGGCAGCTAGGCCACGTGGGCTGTGGTTTTCTTTCCAGACAGAGGAGGCAGGGTCCCCGGAGCCCATGCCAGGAATCACCGGATGATGCTTGCTCCCGAAGTGTTTCTGGCAGGCACTGTCTACGAGGACTTTTACCATCCTGTTCGCTATAGAGGAGAAATGCTTCCAGGTACTCTGTGCTTCACAGAGCTGTCTTCAGAGTGGAGAGATGATGAATCAGTGGTTGACATTTCCAGAGCAGCCACTTGGCCATGGACATGAGGAGATTTACATATAGACAACATTTCAGAGCAAGATGTTCCAGTTGCTGCCCCTTTCTTGCCCTGATGTATGAAATGCCACCATCAGACTAAAACTTTCTGCCTTCACCAGAGTTGGAGAAAAGATTCTCAGTCCTGGGCTGGGGATTTAGCTCAGTGGTGCTGTGCCTGCCTTGGAAGTGCAAGGTCCTGAGTTCAATCCCCAGTACCAGAAAAAAGCAAAAGCAAAAGAAAAAGATTCTTAGTTCTCAGGATATCCTTGAGCACTTACAGTCATGACTCAAGCTCTTCCAAGACTTCCCTCACACTCTGGTTTGGAAAAAAGTAATGGTCCCCATATGTTCTGTGACTACACAAGTGCCAATTCTTAAATAGCACTAAAATTTGGGAAAAGATAAGATGAACTTCTAATTCTAGAGAACTATTTCTATGCTATTTCAGTTTTTTTTACCTTAAAAATATATTAAAAGGTACTTGTCTGAGAGGCCTCTTGGAAGCTCCTTGCAGACATGAATGAGAGGTTTAACACGAATACAAATGTAAGCAATTAGCACACAGGTGTTTTACTAATTTACTAAGTAAGAAATCACTAAAGCAAAGACACAAGGGAGAAGCAAAGGCATGCAGAAGCTGGGCAGGAACATGCCATTCTGAAGATCTGATTGCATCAAAGGGAAAACATGAACTATCTGAGGAATGAATGGGATCTCAGCCTGAGCAGCGGAGGAAAGTCAGAAGGGAAGAGGGTGAAAACAGCATAAAGCTAAGAGACAAAGTCAGGGTCTGGACAGAGAGGGACAATTGTCCCCTGAAGACAGACCCGAGCTCGTTACAGTTACTGATCTGAGAGCACTATGAGCTGAAAGAGGAATAGGAAGAAATCCACAGGGGTTTATAATAAATGATGTTTTAGCCTACAGATGGCTTAGACTATGACCAAAAGCAGTTATGGAATGCAAGGAAACTCCAGGACACTCTCCTTCGGATAAAAAGGTCTGTTCCGAACATCATAGAGGTCTCTTGTCAGATCTTCACTGTTCGGGAACTTCCAAGATAGAACCAGATAAATGTAATCTCTTAGCTTGGGCATTTAGGCAGATATTTTTTTGTGAACAACTTCAAGCATCAGTTTTGTATGCCAATTTGATTGTAATTTATAAATGAACCAGTTTCTTTTGTATATTGACTCGTGTATTCAACTTGCAAAGTTTCACGTTATCAAAAGTTGGTAATGAGATCTATTTTCTCTGAAACTCTTCCCTTTGATGACATCGAAGTACACAGGCTTAAGTGTCTCTTAGTGTCTGGGCCTCCTGACTTTTTACCCCAAGTCCTAAACTTCAGGATCCAGATGCTCACATTTCAATGCTCACTCATCAATTTACACTTATACCTGAAAGCTGAAATGGGAAGCTCCCAGGCCTGATGTTAAAATGAGTTGGTACCCATATGGAAGCACAGAGTTCAGAGGCTCTGAGCATTTACAAGTCATGCATCTGTTGCCTCCGTGTAGTTCTAAGAAATTTTCCCTCCCCAGGTAGGAGCTCTGGCCTCAGAAAACAGTCTCTTCACTTTCTCCTCCTTCTGCACCCCTGGAAATACTCGCATGATTTACAGATTTACCATTTGGAAAATTTGATTTAAATGCAAACATACAATATGTGACTGAAAACTGCTCTTTAAACACATATTTATACACAAAGGTTCAGAGCACTGTTCTGAAGAGCCAAAAGTGGGAAGAACTCAATCATCAGCAACTGAATGGTTAAATGAAATATGTTACATATAACACAATCTTTTTCAGCCAAACAAATAGTGAAATATGCACCACTACATAGTTCAATATGAATTACCATCAAATTACCATCAAAAACATTATTCTAAGTTAAAGAAAAATGCTTATGCTGTACTACTGTAAAATTTTTTTTAGAAAAACAAATTTGCTCCTCAAATAAGACATTATTCAGACTTAATGACTTGGAGATGATACAAGATACACAAATTACACAAGATTAACAGATGAGGATTTTAAAAGAATATCTAAGATCAATAGAATAAATTCAAACCAACCAACAGAAAATAGGAAATAATATCAATATTAAATTCCTATGTAAGCAAGTATTAGTAGTGATGAAGATATCAAATGATGTTCAACAGCATTTTAGGCCTACGACATGGAAATCGGCTAATCTCTTGTGCATTGCCGAGTTTAATATCATGTAAGATTAAGTGTGGACAGGATGTGCAGCAATAGCAACCTCAGAGATCACAACCCTAGCAACAAGATAACTTAGAAGG
Source organism: Heterocephalus glaber (assembly GCF_000247695.1). The sequence goes on along the minus strand of NW_004624864.1, from coordinate 799,026 downwards.
CCACAGTGGAGTGCAACTTCACAGTACCTTATGCTAGAGCATGTGCATGGTATAAGACAGAGACTGTGAAAATTACTATTCAGTACAGATATAATCTAAAATGTTCTGTTTGATTTCTGTTGAAATAAAATTACTGCAAGAGCTAAATTTCTTCCACATGTGAATAAAAGAGTTTAGATTTATTCAGTGACGGAGGGTAAATAATGAAGATGAATGAACGAAAGATACACTTCATGATATTCAGTAGAAATGCTCTTCAGAAACTGAAGTAAAACACAATGAAGTGTACACTTAAAGACAAAGTCATAGTATATGTTGTTAAGCAGAGTGTATCTGGTAATGAGAGATGAATATGTTCACTTCTGTCTGATAAGGTTTTACAATCAGGCGGCCTGGGACACAGTGGAACAGTATTCAGCCAGGGGAAAGAACGCATCCCGACATTTGCAGCGTGTTCTTGCTCATATGTGGGAGATAAAAATGTGGATTTCATAGAGGTAGAGACTAGACTAGCGGTCACAGAGACTAGAAAGGGTAGGCTGAGACTGAGGCATTGGTATGTGGGACCTTAAATAAAGTACTGAAAACTCGGGAGGCTAAAGCAGGAGGATTGCAAATTTGAACCCAGCCTGGGCAACTGAGAAGTGAACTAAGACCTTGTTTCAAAACCAAAAATAAAAAAATAAGCTGGGAATGCAGCTCAGCGTGAAGGTCCTGTGTTCGATCTCAGTACTTGGAAAGAAAGTACCAAGAGAGGGAAGAGTATGGGAGCGGAGTGCGGCTCTCAGAGCAGTTCCTGTTAGTTCGTTCTCAGCTTGGGGTGGAGACCGGTGATCATCTCATGAAGCCACTGGTTTCTTCCTTCAGGTTTCAGTACAGCTACCCTTCTGCAGGCTGGGTCTGGTGACCCACAGGAAGCAGTGATGGCTACAACGGGGTGAGGGAAATCATCACACCATCTTCAGACCAGACCAGCCTCCTGGGAACATTGGAGCCTAACAGGAGGGCCACACCCCTCACCTGGTGGAGTTCTGTCATAATGGAAAGGTAGGAAGAACCCCTTTTCTACCCCAGCTTCAGGGTGGGAGGGGTCTGTGGGGATCCCGAGGTGGGGCAGGGAATGCAGAAGCCTGGGCTGGGCATCTACGACAGGCTGAGAATGAACAGTGGCCTTGCTGTGATCAGTCCCCCAGGGACAGACGGTGGTGCCCGAGCGTGGTTGTGCATGGTGGTCTCCCTGGGCCACTGGCAGTGTGATGCATGGTCTTGCTGGGTGGGCATTTTCCACGCACTGTGGCTTCACCCACTGGTCTCCGAGGAAGAAACTTGGGACCTCATCTCCTCAGGAGGAAAGCCTTCTGCCTAACCATTTATTGCCTGTCTCATTGAAACAAATATGATTCCATAGCATGTTTTGACATTGTGCCACGGTAGTGGGTCTTACACACACCAACAGTTTGGGACTCACTGTAAGCCAAGGTTGGATCAAATGTAGTCCAAGGTCACAAGTTCAGGTTTTGTCTTCAAGAGGTTTTGCTTAGAGCCGGACTTGGCCTCCAGCATCACCATCAGTATTTCCGTTTCCGACACGGAGGAGATGAAGTTACTGTTTGTAATGATCTCAGATCATGTGAGAGGCTGTGTGCAAATTACCCATTTATTTGCTTAAGCCTTTCAAACTGGAGAGAAACTGGGTAGTATGAGTAAACCAAGCTCATCTGAGGTCCAGTAGCAGCAGCATACAGTACCAGCTGAGGAAGGTACATCAGCTATTTATTGCACAGTTGTGATGTATGACAAAAGCGCTCCACCCTGCTGGATAGCTGGGAGCAATGCCATGGCTACCATGGGAGTGGGAGAGAAGTCTGCACCCTGGTGTGCAGGGCCCTCTGGGAGTCAGACTGGTCTGTTTGCATATGGATGGCTTCACCAGAGAAGACAGGGATGCATGGCTTCTCAGTGCTTCTTGTGCCTTCTCCCCTCAGGCAATAGGCCCAGGTGTTTTCTTTGCATTGCATGACCTCAGCAGCCTGTGATTTAACATCTTTGCTGGTGCCTGAGTCCCATGGCTGAAATCAGACTCAAAGAGCAGGGCCAGATAGTGCCCTTTCGGATTTTGGTAGTTCAGGCTGTCCTTAAACTCACTATGTAGCCCAGGCTGGTCTTGAACTTGCAGCGATCCTCCTGTCTCAGCCTCCTGAGGGCTGGGATTATAGATGGGTGCCATTACACCTGTCTTGATAGTGCCTTCTTGATGGGTCAAGCCACACAGTAATGTGGCAGTGGCAGACATACAGGAAAGGGCAAAGATTCAGGGATCCCAATCAGTAAGTCTGTCTTTGGCATAATGCACAGCAATCAGGTAGCCCTGCAGAACCATTCTGAATTGGTGTGAATTGGTGACTGTAGCAATTCGTTATTTTGCTTGCAAGAAAGAGGAACATTAGTAGACATAAAAGATAACTCAGTAAAGAAATTGAGCTCTCATCGTGGTTTGGGCACAGAAAAACTGACTTACATTGAAGAAGTAATAGGATCATTTTGGAACTAAGGTTCCTTACAAGGTGCATTGTAGGTAGTTTCTGCTCATATGTTCTTATAAATTACTGACATAAATGTGTACTTTCTTTCTTTCTTACTTGGTTGTGAGCGCCTGCTTAAAAGGAATGATGTTTTGCTCACTGCCCTGTTCACAGCATCGAAACCTGTAACAAAGCCTGGCATGCGGAAATGTTTAATTCATATTTTCTTGCCTGATTGAATGACATTTTTGTGAATGAGCACAACACAGGCATTCTCGAATGGCCTGTCTGAGTTCTGCATGTTGCTTCTTCTCTTAGATACACATGCAAGAATTCTGTGCCCACATTCAGCTTCAGAAAGTCTACTTCTATGCTGTACAGAAATAATAATGATGTCTTCGAAGTGCATCCATGTGACCAGATTAGAATTTTTTTCTTTTTGAAGGCTGTGTTGTGTTCCCTGGGGCACATTCATAGCCCATGCTAAGTGAAATAAACCAAGCACACAAAGTTTTTCCCAGACAAGAGGAATAAGTTCTGACGGCCTATTGTGACCACAGTCAGTACAATGTATTATATATCTCAAATTGCTAAGCAAAGAGATTTAAAAAATATTCTCACTATTAACCATTAGCATGTGGGGCAAAGCTTAGATTAATGAACTTGATGTAATCATTCCACAATGTCTACATATATCAAAACATCACATGCATCCCACACATATACAGTAACTGTTTGCCAACTAAAAACTCAAATAAAATAATTATAATGCTAAGTGATTTTATTTACAAGGTACCAGGTACGCTTCTAAGTATTATTTTTTTCCTATCGGGGATCGAACTTGGGACCTCACACTTGTGAGGCAGGCAGGCGGCAGAACCACTGAGCTAAATCCCCACCCCTTTTCTAAGTTTTAGATGTGCAAATTAGTTTAAATCACTGAGACACATTACAGGTGACAAATGAAATTAACCTTAACATCCCCTGGCTTACAATCTTTAAAAACTGGGGCAAAGGATGTTAAAAAAGAAAAGACCTAACCAAGATTACACAGGGCTGGAAACGTAAGTTAGGTCATTTAACATTCAGGAAAACAAACTACCCCGTGATACCCATTCCTTCCAAGGTTATTTTTCATAACCTTGTGGGAGAGAGGATCTCACCAATTTGTATTTTACGTCACCAAAGGAAATAGCTCTTTAAAAGGCAATCAGGACATAGTCTGAATGGAAAATGCATTTCTCTACAGAGTGTAGGAAAACCACTGTCCTAAACCATGCGTAACCAGCCTTGAACTTGAGAAGAAGGGGCAGATTTCCAGGGACTTCACCAGGTGCTCCTCTCTGGAGCAGGGGATGAGGAGCACTCCGTGAAAAGGATCCAGAGTCTTCTTCCTCCTGAGCTTGTGCCCCAGCCTCAAACCTCTGCCTTTTCCTCCCCAGGTGTCTCAGATCCTGATTGGGTGACAGAAGTATGCCAGTGGAGCATACACCTGTCTTATCATCTCCTTGAACATCGATGGTGTTTCTACCCAGTCCTTGAGATCGGATATCCTATGTGGGGATCAGTATTTGTGAGCATGTTGGAATACCTCAACCTACTCAGTGTTAGAACTGTGTAACTTTCCCTCTATCTTCTCTTTCAAAAACCTTACTTTATGTGGAATTTTATGACTTTGAACAAAATATGTGACTTCAAAACTTTGGAGTGCTGGTGATATTTCATAGAGGCACAGGTGTAGAATCCCAAGGCTAAATGGGTTCTTCCACTTTCACTTCTTCATGTCAGGAGCTCTGTCTATTGCAGCTGGAAGAAAAATGACATTGATCTTCATAAGTATTTGCTGGAATCAAAGCTATAAGCAAAGCCAGAAAGGCACAGAGAGTCAAGACAGAAGATATGAAGTAATGTCTGGTTCCCTGACTCATCTGGAGTCTAAGAGGGGCATTTCAAAAACTGCTATCAAGAAATTGAGGCTGGGCCTACTTCCTACCTCAATTCTGTATAATTCCATCCCTGGTTTTAATTTGTAAATAGAGAATTGAATGCTTCAGCAGCACGCCCTTCTTCTTAGACTTAGGAAAAGTAGTTGAGAATGTGTCATTAGTCTCTTCAAATGAGGTGAATGTTTTTATATTCTGTAAGGGGAGCAAACACAGGACACAGAGGACTGTAACCAACCCTCGCTGTTCTCTTCCAGATCAGAAGCAACTTAGCAATGAACATGCTCAGTGCTGTCATAGAAGGGATAGGGCGGATAGAAGATTATTGCTATGCCTCATTTGTCCTATTGCCCAAACTTTGTAAATGTTTCTGAGTTGTTTTCTAAGTGTTTTTGTTTCCTGAATTGCTCTTTTCTAAATTTATGTTAAAGGTCTGAGATGACTGTCCCAGAATAGATCCCAGACTATGACCAAAATAGTAAAATCTGGGACTTGGACCTCATGGAGAGACGTTTCATGTTTTAACCATGATCTTCTAGAGTACTTTTCCTTCATCCAATATTCTACCTTGAATACTTATATTAGAAAATCAATCATTAGGAGATTTCTTAAAAATCTCCAGTTTCAAGCTACAGTGGAAAGAGAATACTGAGGCAGTTCATGTCTATCACAGGAATGGGGGGAGTGGGAATTGGGTACTCAAGACAAGAGTTTTGAAATCTCATTTTTTTCAATACAAAAAAAAATTTTTTTTGTTAAATTCTTTTATTGGTACATTGTAGGTATACAACAAAATCACATTTCTCATTGGGAATTGTAACTTTACATGATGCATCTTGGTTCTTATTTTTTCCCCATTCCTAGCCCTCCCTTCACCCCCTCCACCCTTCCCTATTTACAAAGACTTTATTTCCATTTTTTCCATTTCTCATCATGTTTCCTTTCCCTTCTTTCCTTTCCCCTGCCCCTCCCACTACCCCTACCCATTTGCACCTTTTCTTCCTATTTTACATTATCGATTATTCATTCTAATC
>NW_004624864.1:759881-788545 GCF_000247695.1 Heterocephalus glaber | reverse complement strand
AGATCCCCTTTTGTTGCCAGTTCAGTGGGTCCAGGTGGTTGAGTATCAGAGTGTTCCATCTCATTTCCCTTTTGGGTTGCTGTTGGTAATCTGGAAGTCTTGTTTTGAGACTTATTTATGTGTTTTCTCATTTCAACTGGGGGCTGGGGGTGCTGTTGGTGCCCGTGCTGATCACCTCCTCTGAGCTGGGAGAAGTGGGACAGGGGCTGGGAGTGGCGGTAGGGATGGTGGCCCGGAAGCCCCTTCCTCTGGGCTGGGAGCAGTGGGACAGAAGGCTGCCCAAAAGCCCTTTCCTCTGGGTAGGGAGCAGCAGGAGTGATGTGGCTGGGAAGTCCCTTCCTCTGGACCAGGAGCAGTGGGACAGTGGCTCAGAAGCCCCTACCTCTGGGCCAGGAGTGGCAGGAGGGATGGTGGCCTGGAAGCCCCTTCCTGTGGGCCGGCAGTGGCAGGAGCCAAAAAAAATTTATTAAAAAATGTGGAGGCCAACATTGAAAGCATAGTTTGGACACATTTTTGGAAGGACATATCCAAAGTGAATACAACCAAAAGTATTAAAATGGTTTCAATTACCAGCATTGAAACAAAATTAGTGCAAAACCAGCCAAAAACAATTGCACAGATAGTGGCTCTGAGATCTTGAAAGTGAACATGATTCTTGTCCTTTCTCATCATTCTAAGTGAAAAGTGAGAGCTTGGGGTTTTTCTTGTCCCACAGTTTGTATGATGTCGGAGTCTGTTCTATCATCATACCAGCATCACAGCAGAAACAGCCATTGCAGAAAATTTGCTAGAAGTGAATCACAAAGAGTTGACAGATAACCCTGTACCACTGCCTGTCCAACTGACGATTCTCTTAAAAGAGTAAATAGAAATAATCGAGAAGTGTATCTTCTTAGCCAACTTTTGGGTGGTTTATCCAGGTACCTGGATTCTAAGTGGGCATAAGACTGAAGTCCAGGCTTCATGTCTGACAGCTTGGTCCACCTGACTGCACCGCAACAACAGCAAACTCACCTTGCTATGTGTTACTCAGCTTGAGTTCAGGCTGTGAGTGGAGGCTCATATCGAGAGTTTTGAGGTTGTACTGATTGATCTGGGCATTTTCAAGTTTGGGTTTAATGTCTAGTGGCTTTTCAAAAAAGTTCACTAAGGACTCTTGAGTAAGGAGTGATGCTAAAATGTGCTCCTGGGAGACCATCCAGACCCCTTCTACCACCTCGGGAAATGGCCGGGTGTCCTGGGCAGGGTTGCCAGGGTCTACAAAGACCGAGACCTGCTCAGGAGAGAAAGCAGGGGCCTGCAGCTCCTCTGCACACTCCTGGGAGCTGCAGCCCCACTGGCACTCCTCCCCAATCTGCAGCAGCAGTGTGGTGACTGCAGTGATGGCTGGTACAGCTCATTTTTTTCTGGATCTTCATGGAACATGCTGTACAGAGTCTTACAGATTTGGATAAATTCTCTCTAGCTCATTTTGGGTAGCTCTTTCTCGGTTTTGTCTTTTTCTTTAAGTAGACTGCTGATCATCTGCTTCTGATAATCAACTGTATCACCATTGGACTTCTCAAAGACCAGCAGCCTTGATGTCGACAGCAGAGGATTCTTCAATGGTGACTGGGTGTCTCGGTCATTTTCAGTGAGTGTTGGAGGGATATGAAGTCTGTACAACTGTTTGATTTTCTCATTCATTGTACATAATATCCAGGCAGCACACAAACACCTGAAACTGCAGGAGCTGGTCTATGTTGTTATCATGAACTGCCAGGTGTCAACATGGTACTGCTCAGTGTAGGGCCTGCTGGGGTCATGGCGCAGGGCCACTGGCTTGGGCTGCACCCCATAGCAGCTCAGCATGTGATCCTGGTTGAATAAGTCATAGAGTTCCTCCAGGCCCTCAGGAGAAATTGAGACTTCAGGAATGACCACACGGAGCGCATTCTGCCTTGTGGTGTCCTCATGTGCCTGGAGGACCCGGACCTAGTGCTTGCAGCACAAGCTGCAATCAATCTGCTCCATAGACTGGTCCCCAAATTTCTCATAGGAGTCCCGGATGAGATCAGCAATGTCAGTCACTGGGTAGGCCTCCTGGTCATCAGAGAAAAAGGCATGGTGGCTGCTGATGGAGGGCCCCAGGCTGTCTTCACTCTTAATGTGATCTAGAAACCTGCTGAGGATCATCAAGGCCTGACCACCATTCTTGCTGCTGTACAGCTCCCCAGTAGTGGCTTCCAGCACTGGAAGATGGCTTTGATCCCATCGTAGACGAAGCAGTCCACAACATTCACACACTCTCCAGGGACATGATGCTGAGGAACAGGGTCAGGAACCATGAGAGTGAGACAGACACTAGGGCCGAGAGGCCATTCACGTGTTCTGCCAGCTCCGGGAGGTGCTCCTTGATGAGCTCCTCAAAAACAGACTGATCCACCTGAGCCCCTATTACTCTGTGGTTGAAGTAATCAGGCAGCATCCGCTCACACACAGCAATCAGCAACCAAAAGGCCTCCTCCTCTTTGTTGTACAGCAGCAGCACGGGGGTCAGGATGTTCATGGACTGGCAGTACCCAATGTGGGGGTTTTGGTGGGTGTAGGCCATGAGCACTCTCCTGAGGGTGGTGATGCTCATCTCGTTCTGGAAGGCCGGGTGCTTGGGCAGGGAGCAGTGCAGGTCACGCTCTATCTCCTGGGTCACCAGGCAGCACTGCCCAAGTGATTCCCCCACCACCTTCCCATAGTAACCCGGTGTGATGCGAGGTCTGTCAGGGCACCTGAGAACAGGAGCCAGAGCCACCCCCGCAGAGCCTCGGGGATCCCCATGGCCACCAGCTTCCAGGTCTTCCCACTGCAGAACATGCACACAGTCCTGCCATACTCCGAGAAGTGCCTGTTCCTCGGGCTCATCTTTATCTGCTCTCGGGACATTGATTATAGAAGCATCTTAGTGACGGAGACACAGCCTGCGTGACAATGTCCACAGCCACCGCCTGGTCCTCATGGCCACAACACAGCTGCCCTCCTGCCAAGGTTCCAGCTCAGAGTTCAGTTTCCATTTGCCAACTGTATGTGACTTTTGCCTCAGGTTTCCTTTGTAAAGACTGGCGCAAGTCAGGGCTCTGGCCGCCCGACTGAGGGGAGATGGGGTCTGGGGCTCGGGCGCAGCTGCAGGCTCTTCTCAGTCTCCTCGCTGTTCGGAGGGAACACCATTTCGAGATCCCCAAACCCGTGGTCACTGCACATGCCTCAGTAAAACACCAGGTGTCTTCGTGTCGTCCTCTCTTGGTGAGGAGTCGCAGTGCACGGCGTGGTTGGCGTGGACCTGCTTCGGTCTCGCCAGCAGGCTCTCCACCGGCCATCTCACTGCGGATGCTGACGATGTGGGGCTGGGCCGCAGGCTCGTGTCCTCCGTCTTCTTGATGCTCATAGCCTCTCGGAGTGGCAGGACCACAGTGCGGCGGCTGTCCTCATGGCTGGCACAGTAGATGTAGCTGTCAGAGGTGAACATCCGGCCCGCGGTGTGGCAGCAGTGGGAGGGCGCCCAGAGCGCCCAGTCCACCACGGCACGGCACGCAGCTTCTCCTTCCGGGGGAGCCGGAAGAAGGCTCGGAGGAACTCGTTCTGCGCTTGTGCCTCCGGGTCCCTTTTGGCGATCTGGCTCGGCTCCTGTAGTTCTGGGTCCAGGTCTAAGACCTCGTTGTCCAGCAGCCTCCGGAGTGTCACGTCCGCCGGCTGCTCCATGATCCTGAACACCTTGTCAAGGTTCAGAAACATGGAGAAGTCTTGCTCCTTGCTTTGCGTAGTGATCCGGATGGTGACGGGGAGGAACACATCAGAAGTTCTTTCCAATTTCTGGATATTGACCCAAGGGATGACAAGTTTGAGCTCCTTTCCCAGGGAGAAGGAGTAAAAGCAGAGCTGGTTGATGTTGAGGTACAGCCAGCCCTGGGCTGGGACCCAGCAGCAGCAGCAGCAGCAGCAGCAGCAGCAGCAGCAGCAGCAGGAGCAGCAGCAGCAGCAGCAGGAGCAGCAGCAGCAGCAGCAGCAGCAGGAGCAGCAGCAGCAGCAGCAGCAGCAGCAGCAGCAGCAGCCGGCGCCCAGCTTCTCCGCCTTGGGAAAGTTGAACCTGGCTGCAAACTTCACCAGGGCCTCTTGGAACTTCTCGGGCTCCTCCTCCTGCTCGGCCAGCCGGCTGCTGGTCTCTTTAGCGACCAGGGCCTTTACTTTTCCTTTGACAAAGCTGGCAATGTTATCTTTATTGTCAAAGACAAAGTATGGAGGAGATTCTGCTCCGGCCAGTCTCAGTGCTGGTTTATTTCCTCTAACGTTGCCCCGCATGCAATGGGAGAGTAGACCTGGGACCCGGGGACCTGCAGCAGAATCCGAAACGGGGCAACCTGTGCATTGGAGTCCAGCACTGCGTCCAGAGCGTCGACCAGGCGACCCGAGAGGCAGCGCCTCCCTCACCTTGCCCAGCCTCCGCTTCAGGACGAGGTAGCAGCTGCTCTTCTGGGTCACCCAGAGCTTCAGTGCGCTCTTTAGCAGCACCTCCTTGGGCTTCAGCCACATCGGGGCCCTGATCACATCGTCCCAGCCGCGCCCAGCCAGCCAGCTCGGGAGGAGGCTCAATAGCTGCGGGCCGTGCCCAGCGGAGCACATTGCTCTTAGGCCGAAGTGAACGGGGCACAGCACAGGCCCCGCCTTCTCCCGGCCCCTGAGACCTGAAATCTCTTGAATATATGTATTCAAGGAAAGTACAATGCGATCACTTTTACTAGCTAGATGATGTTTTACTCTGTAGATAAGGACAAAGTACAAATCCACATATGGAGATTATTGTAAATCTTTTGAGTCCAAAGAAAAATAATTTGAAGCAGACTACAGAGAAAATTCTCAGTCAATAAAAATGTTAGAGGATGCATGGTTGCATTTGAATTAGGCTCCTTAGGCTGGAAGGGTCTGGAGGGCCATTTCTAGTAGTTACTTTAGGATGAGGACATCCTTACCTATTTCTGTAATGCAGAGTCAGTGTGTCTGCAGCCCACAGAGATTTATTTACCTGTCTCTCATTCCCTCTTTCTTTACTCATGGGATTTGTTCCAACTCAGAGGCTGTTTGTCATTGGGATGGTCCTCCTCTCCCTGCTGGAATCCAGCACACAATCATTCTGTCTGTCTTTGGGTGCACAGTGGTCTGCTTTGTCACTCAGGTGAGCGTCCACACCCGATGGGGTGCAGATTTGTCTCGGGATGCTGTGACTTCCTGTGCATTTCTTTCATGGTCTTTTTCTGCCAGACTAATGAGCAAGATGGGGGACAGTGGGGGAGGCTTTCAGTTCCATGAGACTTCATAATCATATATATTTATGGTGTGTGTGTGTGTGTGTGTGTGTGTGTGTGTGTAGCAGTCTAAGGTACTGAAGGATGGGATTTTTATTGCTAAGTTATCTGGATACAGAAAACAGCATTGTGTCCCAGGATAAATGTGAATCCCACTGGCAGAGGGAGTAAGGGGACTGAGGGGTGCATATTATCCTCACTTTCCACAGGTGGTAGTTGTCCAGTCAAGTAGCAATCCATCTTCAGTCTGAGCCCCTCATGCGCACATGTACAAGGAGGAGGTGGAGTTTCCATAGAACAATTCCTGCTTTCCCATGAGGCATCACCATGTTAAAATAACCCACTTGACTCTCAGTGTCCAGGTGGGTGCATGAGAGCAATTATTACCAAGCTCAATAAAATGCATTTTTCCCTCTGCTGATGCTGGTTGTGTTTTTGAAACCTGTCCTCCAACACCATCCAAATGATCACATGACAAAGATGCAGAATATCATTTCTTGTTAATTTTAACAGAATGTAATACAGATACAGAAAAGTGAACAGATGGATGTAAATCAAGCAATTTTTGGAAAGTGAACATCTTCACATAACCAGCACCTAATCAAAGATGATCACATGACCCAAATTTCATCTGACCACCTGTGTCCCTTTCCGTTCACTAGAGTCTGCAGGCAACAGCAATCTTGACTTCTCATACCAAGATCCGTTTGTGTATGAGTTTTATAAAATGGAATCTTATGAAATGTACTACTCAGCCTGGTGCTTTTTGTAAAACATATTTGTGAACTTGTAGCAGTTCTGTCCTATGTGAACTTCCTTTGGCGATGAAAAGGTTCTATACCTGTGCTGTCCAATATGGCAGCCATTGGCCACATGCCCACAGGTGGCTCTGAAGCACTGGTGATGTGGATACCCAAGAAATTTACTGCATTTAAAATTCTATTTGATTTTAGATTATTTAAATTAAATGGATTTTTGTAGGTAGCAGTTATTTTTTTTTTTTTTATTTTTAAATTTTATTTTTATTTTATGGTACTGGGGATCAAACTCGGAACCTTTTGCTTGTGGGGCAGGCACCGGAACCACTGAGCTAAATCCCTAGCCCTAGGTAGCGGTTATTGCATTGTACAACATAGGAATAGAGTATTTCATTTCTTGGAAGCTGTTACTTTTTCTAGACTGAAAAAAACCTCTAGTTGTATTTTTCCAGGATCCTGAGTAACATTTGACCCAATTTTGAGTAAATCAATCAGCCAACACAAGCTGTTGGTGAGGACACTCTTTATACCTGTAAAGAACGATCACAAAATGGAATACACTTGGAAAGCTGCAGAGACCTGTTTTGTAAATATTTATTATCTTCCTTTATAGATAAGAAAATCTGAACCAAGTAAGCACAATCTAGGATATTTTAAAAAGAAAAAATGATGTTTAGTGAGAAAAGGCTCAGATCCAAAGTCACAAAGTATAAAAGTGAAATTGTGCAGACTTCATGCAAATGATTTTCACAGTTGATCAAGGTGTTCCATTGTAGATCATGGTAACCACAGTTGGCAAGAGTGTAAATTAGCAGAGCCCCTATGGACATAGCATGGAGGGTCTCTATAAGCTAAAAACAGAACTGCTGTGTGATCCAGCTATCCTGGTTATATATCCAAAGAAATTAAAATCATTACATTAAAGAGAGTCCCATATACTTATGTTTATTGCAGCAGGCAAAGTGTCTATGGAGTGATGAATCCACAAGGAAAACATTCTATATAAGCACAATGGAAGATTATACAGCCATACAAAAGAATGCAAATTTGTCATCTGTGGCAACATAGCTAGAACCATATTTCACTTTCATGCTAACAACATGAATTAATTCTGGCACAGACAGATACTGTATGTTCTTATTTATAGAAGCTACATTTGATATCATATAAGGGAGTAGAATAGTGACTGTGAGACATTAGGAAGAATGGGGGAATGGATAGAGGGAAACTAGATAAAGGGCACTAAAACATAGTTACACGAAGGAATTGGTTCACTTTTTTCCCATAGCACAGTAGAGCAACTATGGTCTACAACAATTAATGATACAATCCAAAGTAATGTGAAGAGTCCAAAGGCTCTCAACACAGAATGACAAATGTTGGATGAATGGAAGTGTTAATTACTTTGATTTAATTCCTTCACATTGTATACATGTATTAAATTATTTTTCTATACTCCAAAATCATGTAAAATATGAAATGTCAATTAAGATACAGTAATTTAAAAACCTTATAAAAAGTTTAAATGGAAAATTTCAGGAAGGAGATTTATCTCTTTATATTTGATATTTGTAAGAGTGGACAGTTTTTCTATGGCTTACTTATGAATGAATGAGGAAAAGTGATTTTTAAGATTCGTTGTACAAAATAGAACACAGATAGTTAAGAACACTTTGTGTTTTGTTATAGAGAATTGAACTCAGCCTCATGCTTGCCAGGCAGGTGCTGCACTACTGAGCTACATCCCCAGCCAAGAACACTTGACAGAAATAACATTACTCTACTGTATTTGATATTTCTCCTAAAGCCCCCCACCCATCCATAATTGGTGTTGACAATGAGACCCTTGAATAGATTGCTGCTGAAAGCAGCACTTGTTTCCTGCAGCTCAAGATATTCCACTGTCAAGGGTCCATGTCCGTATTTCCCTTCCTTTACTCTGAAAAGCACGAAGAAACTTTGTCGATGCTATGGCTTTCCAAAGGGTAGTACCCATTTCATTGTGCATCTGAAGTTGTCAAATTCTGGTAGGTGATAGATAATGAACTTACAAAGTAGAAAATAAATGAACTTCTGATGTTTCAAAATGCACGCATCTTAGTTAATAAATAGGTCTTAACCTAGCTGTGGGAGGCATCCAGTGTTAGAACAAAAAAGAAAGGGGTCAACCAGATGCTCAGTGTTCTGGACGCTGCTTCATCCTCCGTGAGTCTGACCTGCTCCCATGAGGCCTCTCATGTGTGGACTCCCATCCCAGAGGGCACAGAAGGGACTTCTTGCTGTCCCCATGGCCCAAGGTCAGAGGTATGTCATCATATTTGATCACTGGTGTCTGTGGGATAACCAGGTGGTGTTGTTTCTTTGTGCTCACTTTCTTGGTAGATTGAAGTTTGAGACATCAAATCTTGATAAGAACCTTCAGAAGCTCATTTACATACAGCAAAACAACACAGAAATCTGCAAATATATGGAAATACCATTAGGAATAATGCAACCTAAGTCATCAGTCATTTATTTCAAAATATATGTTCCCTTATCGCATGAGAAACTACATGGGTGCGGTTCCACAGAAGCCTAAGGTGTGCACTCCAAAGAGGGTAGAACTTGGAGTCAATTTCAGTTATGACTAAAACTACTACATGGCTCATTTAGCTCAGTATTTATCCAAGTGAGTGTCAGTCTAGCTGTCATGACAGTGAATTTGTACTGAATTTGGGGAACTTAAAGGGAAAAGGATGCATCTGAATTGAAATAATTCTCAGACAACAAAAATAGGGAAGCTGAGAATAGTGACACACGCCTGTAATCCCAGCACTCTGAGAGGCTGAGGCAGGAGGACTGAAAGTTCAGGCTCAGGTCACGGAATTTTAGTGATGTAGTGAGACCTAGTCACAAGTGAAAAATAGGAAAAGGGCTGGAGATAAAGTTCAGGGCAATGGGGCCGGGTTCAAGGTCTTGTACCACAAAAGCAAAGGAAAACAAGAAGGTATGGAGAGATAATGTGGTTTACTGCTTTCCTGTATGGTATTGGCATAAGGGACATCAGCTCAACTATCACTGTGGCATTAATACATATGGTTTATCTTTGATGGACAAAAATATACTGACAAGAAGATAAGTAAGCTTTGAAAATGTATGAACATGTTATTTTTGTGTGTACACAAAACGTTTCTGTTTGCGTGAGGTTTTACTTCCATCTCCTAATTAATTTCCGATGGCAGAAAATATGAATTTGTAAATGAGATGGTTATTATATTTTCATAAATTTATATAGAAATTAACCTATGGGTCTGTAATGGATGTTTTCTTCATATTCTATTATTGTTTTGAACTTGCAAAATGAAGCTAAAATCATCACACTATTTCCTAGGTTCTCTTGCAGCTAAATATGGGGAAATAAAATAAGACATGTTATTTTCACACTTCACCAGTATTTAATCATTTTCCCTTATTTAGCTGCAAGTGTGACAATAATGTGTCTTACTTCTGAGCCACACACTGAAAAACAAAGGGATATGTTTCCATTTCCCTCTTCCTCTTTGCTGACCGGGATCTGGTTGGGCCAGGAGGGGTTGGAACCACCGTCACAGATACAAAGTAAAAGTCAAATGTTGAGAATAAAAGATGTATCCTTACGATTCTGTTTTTGATGGAAATATATTACCAAAGACCTGGCTTATCATAGCCAGGTGAAATTCGAAGTCTAAAGCAACTGCAGCATGACCAGTGCCCTCAGGAATCGGGATGCGAACATCGAGAACTAAGAAGGGCCTATCTCCATGATCTGTTTATCAGACATAGACATGAGCAGTAGTGCACATGGGGAAAGTAAGCTAACTCCTGTCTGAGGACTGACCTATGACACGACCTAAATATTTCATACTAACGTGCAGGAAAGAGATCTCCATCATTCCCATCTTGGAAACTTTACTAGTGTAGATAATTTATTTTTCAGAGCTCGCCACATGGAGCCACTTCTGGATGTGTTGGAAAGAATTACAAGTACATAGAGATCTTGACATTTCACTTCAGCACAGGACTTTGGGTCATGGTGCTTTCCAAGTTGGGGAAGATGTTCAAACGCAGGGGGACAGGTGCGCGTGCACAATTGTCAACTGAGCACATCGTCCTCCTCCCTTACCACAGTCATTCTACAAACTTCAGCGAAATGTTGAACCTAACAGAGCTCTGCTGCCTCCATTGGCCTTGAACTCAGCCACGGGGCAAATGTTGGGCCCATGTGATGTGAGATAAGGCACTCCTTGCCCTTTCCACCCACAATCTCACCATAAGTAACAAGGACTTCCTCGTTTCTGTGTATTTTCTCCCTGTGCACTGTGCAGACATAAAGAAGGGAGAATTTTCACATTCTTCCCCACCTCTGGCACCTTTTGATGCCATTACAGTGATTACATTACATATATGATGCACAACATAAGAAAAAAACACATTACTTGATGCACCTAATCTAACTGCAGGAGCACAAAGTTGAATTTTCTGCACTTTTTTTTTTTTTTTTTGGTACCAGGGATCAAACTCTAGACCTTGGGCTTGTAAGGTGGGCGCTGACACCACTGAGCTAAATCTGTGGCCCACAAAGCTGAATTTTCTTTGGATGGTACAAGAGGAGGCCAGAAAGATTCAAAGTATGACAAACGTTCAAGAAAGAGAAAATTTTCTGTCACTGAGCTGGAGAGAACATTGGTTATTGTCGCCTAGAACTGAGAGAGAGTGAAAGAAAAGCAAGGGATCCAGCCCGGAGAGCCCAGCCAAGTCCACCCTGACCACTAATCTTCAGAAGTAGGTAGTACATAATATTTTAAATCCATAAATTTCTTGTATGTTGTTACACAGCAATAGAAAACTATTAGATATCTTGGCACCAGATGTGAGATATTTCCATAACAAAGTCTAAAACATGGGATAAGTTTTGGAGCTGGGAATAGGACGAAAGCAATCGGAGACACATTGTGAGCAGCAGCACAGGCAAAGCCTAAATTGCTGCAGTCTCTTGGCAGAAACAAGGACATCAAGAAAGTGGGCTCTGAAGGAAATGAATAGGGCGCTATGAGAAACTGGAGAGAGGGTCTTATTAGGAAATAGCAAAACTCGTACAATTTTTCTCTGGCAGTTGTATGTTAAAAGCAGAGTTACAAATGGTGAGCTTGTGCAGGCCGCTGAGGAGATTTCTAAGCTGTTGAGCGCACAGCCTGTCTCTTGCTTCGTATAACAACATGTGAGCAGGAAGCAATCAGCCAGTTCTCATAACTATGTTTCTCATCTTGCAATAAATTTTATTTACCTAAAAGTAAGGAGTTCTGAGTGCATAAATTGTCCATTCTCAGGATCAATCCTAGCATAAATGACCTGCAGCAATAATTTTAATTCATAAAAAGTCCCAGGTAATGAGGCTGTAGAAAGTATAATACTCATTCTCTATTACCTGGCACTGTTAGGAATAAGCAAAAATATCAAATTTGCATTCACTACTGAATTTTCAATTGTATACACGTGATGTAAAGCATCTCTTCCAGACTTGCAGATGAGCAATGTTCTGATCTTGCTATTCCTGGAACACACGTATTTTGCATAGTCATCATGCATAGAGAAGTGAGGGGTGGAGTGTGAATGGATGGTGAACACATGTTTAAGTTCATGAAGGCACTCGTGGCCGAGAGTTTCTGAACAGACTGGAGGATTACACACAATGTACACCAAGTGTGCTCAGGAAATACCTCATGGCTATCCACACAACCACGGATAGGCTTTGACATTGTTCGCACTACCAGTGTTGAAGAAGAGTAATCAACAGCATCATTGAATTGTTGAGTTTGTCCCCAAGCTCTCAAGAAGTGTACTCACCCCTCTAATATTCTTGCCATCCACCTTATAGGTGAGCATGGAGAGAGGAAGGGAAATGAAAATCCGCAGACAGTCCAGAATCATTAATATAGTCACAAGTCCCTGTTAAATAAAACAAAATCTTATGACTATCTCCTCTTTGAAGATTCTACTCTGTCCAATAGCAGTTTGGAGAGTTCTGTTTCAAGGCTCCAAACAGTGCCCCCCAAAGGAAACCCATATTTTCTTACACAAAATGACAGGATGAGGTTCCGCCAGAGCCTATAACTACATGTCCTCCTATGAAGATAAAAGTTAGACACGGAATCCAATGATTGAACATAGCGACACAGTATGGGAAGAAACCTTTTTGATTTTTCAGAATTTGCAGATTACTCTGCTTTTAATACTTAGCACTTGTGAGTCATACATAGCGTTTCTATTCCTTGTGGGGAATTGGGACTCGTACGTAACATGTCTGCTTTCCCTTTTCACCTCCTTCCCTGCCTCCCCCTCCCCCTCTCTCCATCCCCTTCCTTTTTTAAAATTGTGGTCCTCATTGGCAGTGCGTTCCTCGTGTGTGGTTATTCTACTCCTGACTTCTGCTAGTATTGCTACTTTGGTGGTGGTTATGAATTTTATTGCTGAAGTTAGTATTGGTCTCTCGTAGCTAGCAGAGAGGTTGGGAAAGCTTGCAAAGCTGACTCTTCCGGATAGGTAAGGCGGAAAGGCAGGAATGGAGAGCTCCCCTGCAAAATACTCAAGTCTTTCAGTTTTCCATTGGACTTCTCATGAAAAGCAGAATGGCTCCTAAATTTGGAATACATGTTAGGTTTAAAAATCAAATAATGATTGTGAAATTTTTCATCTTTGTCTTCATAAAGGACGTTTGTCCTCTGACATCGCAGTGCCTCTACCGTCCTCTAGGGCGCGCCCACTCCTCTTGTGTTTCAGATTTTAAATCCTGTCTCTTCGCAGGGCCTTTGTGAAAAGGAGGACCTGCTTTCAGATACAGGCAAGTCAGAGTTAATAATAATTACGTACGTTGGGCCGGGGATTTAGCTCAGTGGTTTCGCCGCCTGCTGCACAAGAGCAAGGACCCGAGTTCAATCCCTGGTACCAAAAACAACAACAACAAAACAATACTTATGTATCTTTGGGTGATATTCTTCTATTCTTCTTTAAAATCATACCAGTGGTGAGTATTTATAATACAAAATGATTTTTTTGGGAAAGGATAAAACAAAAGTCAACTCAGTCTTTGACCTAGATTTTAATACCTCAGTCCATTTCTTTTCTGTTTGGATTACATGATGTCGGGTTTTCTGCTTTAAACGAAATAATTATTTCCCTTTCTTAAAGTGACACTAGCTCTAGAGAGGCATTTGGAAAGGAACCAGAAATAGAGTTGGTCATGTTCCCGAGATAGACCAACGATCACGTTTCATCTTCTTCATGCTCAGATAAATAGTTCTAAGAGTTCTGAAGGAGAACACTTATTGTCACAACTAATTTGACGCTGCCACACTCAGGTTCTCTGGCCAACTCATAGCGAGGAATTTTATTTAAACTGTATGGTAGCAGGCAGATTCCAACAACAGAGAACAGGCTGCTGATACTGTTAGCACACAGATTACTTCTCAGCTGGAAAAAAAAAAAGAAGAAAATAACTTACTTAAAAGTAACTGACCATGAGTTTCTGGACCCTCAGCCAGGAGGAGGTTTTGATCCCCTAGACTGATCTGGAGGTGTGCACTAGGCATTCATCAACCCTATATTGCCAGGTGAATTCGAAGGCAAATCACAACTGGATGAAGAGAAGTTGGGGTTAATTGATGTTTCAGAGGCATATACCATGGATAACAATTCTGGACATTTTCGTGTCTGCCATTTTGATGTGTACTAGCTCTTTCACCCCACTGAACAGAGAAGGTGGTGTAAGTCTTCTTATGCCTAAGCCATGCTTGTTTCTATCTTAATGCCCTCCTCATTGCTCACAATGGAAGAGAGTTTAAGGACTACATAAACCTACATAATGGCTACTGTGATAAGATATTGGGATCTGCACATCTGGGATCTAGGGAGATGGATCCCGTCCTTGTCTAGTAACAGGAGGTCACAGGACTCACTGGGCTCAAGGGACAGTTGTATGATTCAACACACTGAAAGTAATGTGTCTCCTGGGTGACAGCTTTCATGGGAAAGTCAGAGTGCTAGGAAGTTCTCATTTTCTTTCTAAATAAGAAATGGAAAAATTATTAACTCACCACTGCTTTTGTTTGCTTCTTGGCAGACAGGACAGTCAGAGATCCCGAGATGATACACTGTTTATCAGATAAGAAAGATATCTGCAGAGACAGGAGCTTTTCTCTTTGTCCTTTTTAAAGTTATTTTTTATGTTTGCAGCACACCATGGTTACAGTCCTTGTTGGGCATTGGTCCATGTACATAATACCTCTCAATTCTGCTTCCTTTCCCTCCCCTCCCTTCCCTATCCCTCCATTTCTTGATTCTTTTTTATTTGAGAATGATCTAGCTCCCTACTTGCTAGTAGTATCTATCTTTTATTTTGCTCTGTATTTCTATTTTGGGTTTCTCATATAAGAGAAAACATGCAACATTTGAGCTTGTGTGTCTGATTTTTTAATCCCACCCTTCCTACCACATTTCCAGATGTGTATTTTTCTCAATTTATTGTGCTCACCTCATAATGTTTCTTCAAATTTATGAGGAAAAAGGATCATCAAAGTGTATGTACCACAAAATTAAAGTCTTAGGGTTACTTTTAATTTTATAAAGTGTGAAATTCCTTTGGCAGAATAGAGGAAGGAAAGATCAAAACAAGAGTGGAAAGCCATTTATTCCACATTGAGAAGAAAAACAGAGTTGATAGCAATTGAAGACACAGTTTAAGCCTGGTGCCCTCAAACTATGTGGCCTTTTTCCTGACGTACATGAGGCCACAAAAGGAGAGAATACAAGATGAGCAACACTTTCCTATCCCCTCTGTAACCAAGTGCTATCACATTTCAGTGACATCTTTGCCGTGGGTCCAACACAGAATTTTGTCTTAAAGTAAGAATGGCTTACGCTACATGCCAATGAGTAGAATTTAAGGTCCCATTTATATTAGATAATATTAAAACTGTCAGAAGTTAATTCTTAGCTAACTATCTTTGAAAGTACTCTACAATCAACAAGATGACAAATACACCAGTTATGTGTTGGTTTGATGACTGCATGAATAAACTATTAAACAACTGTTAACTTGATTATCAGTGAAATACACTCACAGACAATGCTGTCCATATAGGGAAGCCTGTGTAACACAAGAAGAAAACAGGTCTGCAGTTTGTAGAATGAAGAACCAAAACTACAATTATCACATAAAAGATGTATTTCACACCAACCACAATCTGAGCCACCTAGGTAAGAGACAAAGCCAACAAAACTATCAGCCACTCAAACTGACAAAACAAAAGTGCAGTATACATTTTAAAGACAATGTTGAGCATCTTTTTCCAGGAGACTTGTTTGCATTTACACCCAACACTGTGGTCACTCTTAGACTTGACACCTTCCAATACCACTCAAGGATCTTCCAGGAAGTCTATTCTTGAAGTAGCTGCTCCTTTTACACAGGCCTGGATGAAGTGGTCAACCTTGCTTCCACGAGGCGGAGTCAGTGACACCCTGGACCTCAGGGCCTCAGGACCTCTCCCAGTGACCTTTCCCACCATCTAAACGAGCTGCCCCACCTTTACTTAAGCCACCATTATTTTATTCCACAGACTGATTGACACAGGCAATATCTTGCCATCTGTGTGCCACCCACGTCATTGGCCAGTGCAATCCACCACCTTCAGATACTCCCAGCTCTTTCTCTTTGGAAATTCTTTGTTGGGGAGGCTTGCTTGCTTACCCCCAGGGCCTTTAGATTCCTCTTCAGGAATTTCTGCCACCTGTCTTGTAGATATCACATGATATCAGATGTCTCCACTTGGTTTTGGTTTGGAGGAAGGTCCACAGTCATCTCCACAGAATCCACAGTTTGGTCCATTCTGTAATAAATGGCTTCTGTTAGTTGCATCAGATGTGCAAAATACTGTACTCATCTTGTACTGTTAGTACAACTAGGTCTCTTTTTTTTTTTGGAATCCCTTGTCTTACATAATGAGAATTTATTAGCCAAGTAATGACTGTATGTCCATGCTGCTAATCTGGTGCTTTAAATATGTTGTAAGTATGAATAGTAGGGTACCTCAAGGACAGGGAGGATCAGGGCTGGGAAATACCAGGTCCCTGCTAACTGTAATGTATTCCATGCTAAGAAATGCTGTGAAACTCTAGCATTGCAGCCAAGAAATTGTAAAAATGGCCCAACCACTGGAGTGTTGATACATCCATGTAGTTTTTCCATGAGAAGTCACAATCAGTTGGAGATATTGTTCTGCATTTTAATTAAGGGTATTATATAACTTGTAATCTCATCTAGGATAGCTTTGAGAGTAAGAGTAGTATTCATAATTAAGTTGGGAAAATGGGAGCAACCCGGTAAATGATGCTCTGATTTTCACATTGTGTAACAATAAACACTACCCTTACGCACGTAAAGAGTGAGTTTGTCAGATAGAAAATACAGTCATACCTATGGCTTATAGGCTTCACAATTACAAATATTGTGCACAATTTCCTAGTACCATTAAGTATACAATAGAAGTTCAATACATTCTGGTATAATTTTCTCTTTAAGAAGTTAAGATGTGCTTTTATACATTTCGTCAAAGACAGTGTTGAATTTCTACTGTGGAAAAAACTCCGAAATGCTTATCCCTGTAAACTAAGTTATTTTGAGTCTTTTAAAAAAAATTAGATTTTATGTCTATATAATTTTTACCATATGAATTTGATGAATATTTTGCAACATTGGGTTTGAAAAGTAGAGGAAAAATTTACTCCTAATTGAACTGGTTTTATATACCTAATATTATATTTATGAAATATATCACAGTCCCTATTACAAATATTTTAATTTATTCCTTATTACTTTTTATGTAATTCCCTGTATGTTATATTTTCCCCCTATGTTATGCTGGTATTGTTGAATTAGCTCTTCTGACAGCGGTTCAGGTATAGAATCCCTGGATGAGAGTGGAAATATAATTTTTTGACTCTTGAAATTCAAGTCAAATTTCCAAAAAATGAAAAGGCAGTGGGTTTTACTGGTCCCAGGAATCTCTGGGTGTATAATTTTCTCTCAAGTCCTAGTGAAAAGCTTAAGAAATCATGGCAATGGGATCTAAGGGACACTTAGGTCAACCTAAATCTGTGTTTAAGACAATTTCCAATAGTCGTTTCTAGTTGAGTTAAATGATATATTATTCCCTGTACCTTAAGCTGAGTCTGGAAGAAAGTAAGGTTGAAAATCTTCTCTTGAGACTGCTGAGTCTTACTGTATATTTACTGATGGGTAAATTGTGCCACACAAGCAGGGCAGAAATCAACAATGAGAAAATAAAACTGCTCTGAGTCGCGAAGGATTTCCATGTTATGCAAACAAGATTCTGAAATATTTAGTTTTGAACATGTGAAGCCAAAAGCGAGGAAGAACAGTCTGCCCCATGCCTGCACTCTGCCCTGTCTCCCAGGGGTCTACACGTGTGAGTCCCAGGGTACAGGCAGAACTTCTTCCTGTTGCCTCAAATGAGGAAGAACAGAAAGTGTTACCTGCACGTGCCGTCCCAGCACACCGACGTGGGAGCCCAAAGTCTTCTTATGCTTATGTCTTTCTGTGGGCGTCAAAGACAAGCCAACATGCGAGGGAGAAAATCTATACTCTCATCTCTGAGTTATCTTATTTGCTGTATTTCCACACCCAGAACTCTCCAGATAAGCAGTTCTGATGGGTTTTAAGAAAGTCGATGTATATCACGTTCCATTGCTCAAAATTAGGAACATTCTTGACGGGGTCAATCCTCAGTATAACTGGCCGATTTGATCTGACGCACTCTCTCCATGGCTTTCTGTTAATCTGGGACAGACTGCAGGCATTCTTCTACCCTGCTAGATAAAATTCTATCCTTTGAAGCCATCTCTATAAAGATAACATTCTCACCCAACTTCTACTTGCTTCTTTTTTTTTTCTTTTCCAAAATGCAGGAACATTTATTTTGGTTTCCTTCATTGTTTTTGGGAGTTCTGTTTTGGTTTATAAAACATAGAAATAGCAACACTTAAAGCAAACATTCAAAACCCCAATGTGACAAATTACTGACTTTTTGTGCAATTAAGAATACATATATGAAGTTAGGCTACCAAATAGTGTTATTACAATGACAATTCTTAGTGCAAACCCTGGTGTGCTTGTATAACACATGTACTCTCACATATCCAACAACAGTGGCTTTAAATGTATAAACGACAGCTCAATTCAGTCAAATGTGGCACAGACTTGCAATCAAGTAAAAGGTTGTTAATTTCCAGAATTAACTTTTAAAAAATCCCTTAAGAAGTTAATCCCAGGAAATGATTTTTCCAGATTTCTACATCCAGAATTTTGGCTTCTCAAATATATTTCACAGAGATCAGGTAGTAGTATAAGAACATTTGCTTATTACCCACCATTTCAATAATTACCCAAGTATAACTATTCCCTTAATATATTTGAAGACATGCTTTGCCTGAGAGTTTATTTTGGGGTCAAAAAAGCAAGTTAATCACCACAGTATCAGTTTATATGAAAGCTACATTAAATGTCCATTGGCCAATACAAACAGTGTGTGGTTCAGTGAAGATCAAGTGGACAGCTCTTCAGGCATCACAGTTGAGTAGCGTTGATCCAGATAATTCTTGAAATTCTGTCTTCACTGCAGAGTCTAAGGCAGGTTTCTTTTCATAACCCCTGGAAAGGATGGAGGGAAGAACCAGGTGTGGAGGAGAGTATGAGAGCAGCCTGCTGCAAGGTGAGAAGCCATTCGCTCTGATGAGCCGCCATTCTTCTGAGACTTAGCACCCGCATTGCTCCAAGGTAGACCAGTCCTTTGGTTTATTAGGAACCTTATGCCCCATTGGGAACAACAGGAGGGGAGTTTTTTGAACTCTTACAGTCAGAAGGATTTTGTGAGTGCATGTGAGATGGTAAAGGAAGGTGGCAGGGATTTAAAAAAAAAAATCTCTGGTTGACTTGTGATACTCTCCAGCTAGGACAGTTGTTCTTGTTTCTAAAGGAACAGCTTCCCTCCAGTGCACTGTACTCTTCAGAGCAGCAGTCAGCTGCAGAATTTGCAGCAAGCAGCAGACATCTCAGAAACAGTAGAGTCCTAACCCCTTGGTTAGAAAAACAGGGAGACAGAAGTTTTAACACCCACCTTATTACTGAGGAAGTCTCAAATAACTTAGCACGTTTATAGTTTCCCCTTTACAATTTTAAGTTTTGTTCTGGAAATTGTATATTACCATGAATATGGTCTGCAATACGAGGTGACTGTAAGGCAGTGTTCCATCTCCTCTAATAATCCTATGACAAGACCCTGAATGGACAAGCCAAACACAGACATTTCCTTCCCTATGCTTGCTACAGTCAAAATTCCCAACGTGAAGGCCATCAGTAGAAGGGACTGTGGAGGTGTGCCATCTCTTCTGAGCCTTCTTGCTATGTTACACCTTGATGGTAGAATATAGTTCATCTATCTGTAACCTGAAATAGTTCTGTAGCTCTGGCCTTTTGGCCTTCATTGTGGGGGTCAGAAGGCCATTGTCAACAGAAAATAATTCAGGGTGTAGAGCAATGCCTTTGACCTGTTCAAATGATTTCAGACCAGAATCCGTGCTAATTCTTACCATATCTTCTAGGATAGCTTTTTTTGACATCCTTGTTTCTGCACAATTCATCAAAGGATCCTTCAAAGCCTCTCTTTCTGGCCCAGGAAGCTAAGGTCTCACCATCTGGTATCACAAGTGCTATGAGAAATGCCTGCAAGCTTTCTCTGTGGACAAACACCTGGGCCACAGGTTCACTTCGCAGGTAGATATTTTCAGTCTTCTCAGGTGTATGTACTCCTTGTGCCAGTTTAAATATGTGCTTTTTCCTGTCAATAATCTTTAATTTGGCAGCCATTTTCCAATGTCTCCAGTGTGTAACCAGCCATCTTTAGCCAAAGCTTCCACTGTTTTTGCTGGGTCCTTCAAGTAGCCCTTAAAATACATTTGGCCCTTTCACACATACCTCACCCTCACCCTCAGCAGCCATGTAATTCATTTCTTCCAGATCAACAAGTTTTATGAAATTGCAAGGCATTGGGGCACCAACATGTCCTGCTTGTCAGGTAAAAATGCCAAAGACCAAGACCAGACCAGGCCACAACAAGCCTTTATTAGGGGACTAGAGCTGCTGGGCTGCCTCTGAACAAAGGAGAGACAAAAGCAACATGGCCAGGGCAGGGAGAGTCTTTTATAGAGACAGGGGTGTGGTTCATAGGGGCTGAGGCGGGGTTGAGTGAGGTAGTGATCAGGGAGTGGAGGAGCCGGTGACACCTGCTGCAGTGGTAGCCAATTCAGTGCTTAAAATGCAGAAGGTCGGTATGCATTTTGAGGTGCTTTCAGTCTTTTCTGGGTATCTTTTATTGCTTGAAAAAACCCAAATACATAAGACATTGAAGTTCCTCTTTTTGTTTTATATTCTACGCCTGTGTGCAGAATATGGAAGCTCTGTCTTGGGAAGCTGCATCTGTTATGGGATCACCTGGGAAACAGGGCCAGGAAGGCTGGATCTGCAGGAGGAGGAAACATTGTGTCAGGAGAGTGGGATGCTGGGAAAGTAAATTTCATGTCCATGTGGCTCACATCTTGAGTTTCTTGACAAATGGCAGCACTTCAGACCAGTGAGCATGGACTCTTCCCTGTCATTTATCATAAATATGAAGTAGTTTTCCAATGGATGAAACTGATATTTGATATTTCTCATGAATGAGTTATTCATGCTCTTGTTTTCTGAGTTCTTGACAATACAGTATATCAGTGTTTACATTTTCAACAGGGTCTTGAGCCTAGGTGAAAGGCCATTTCACTTTTTTATCTAGGCGGCATCATGACTTTCATACCCTCTTCTTCAATAGATATTAATGAGCCTTGCAGATTTACTTCTGAGGATGTTAAAAATGCATATGATTTACTTATACCAAAGCTGGTAGAATCTTACGAAAGGGGTGCCATGTCTAGAGGTGAGGGCTCAGAATGCTGTGCCCCGTGCATTGTGCAACTGCATTGGGTCACTCCCAGAAAGCCCAGGACAGGCGGGGCACCCAGAGCAGTGGGCAGTCTGTATCAGTGCTCCTTAACTCTGCTGCTGACTCTGTAACATAGCATTTGCTCTCCAACAGGAATTACTAAATCAGATTCTCTACTTCCAATCTTCTCTTGCAGTAACAAATGAAATTTTCTTCGTTTCCCTTCCATAGTGACATCCGTTATTGTGACATGAGATCACAGAGCTTCACTGAGAAGTTTTACATTTAACATTTGGAGATTCAGTGGCATTAACGAACTCGTGATGCACACCAATGATTATTCTACAATTTACCTTAACATTCTTGATTCAAGGATAACAGTCAAAATGAAAGCAAAAATGCAAGTCAAATGGAAACTTTGAAATTAAATTAATCAGAGTGTATGATATGTATATCAGAGGACACAGCTAAGGTGAGGT
The DNA here is from genome assembly GCF_000247695.1 of Heterocephalus glaber. Next base: position 766,913 of record NW_004624864.1, on the reverse strand, counting down.
TAGAGAGTGTGAACCATGGGCAAGAGTTAAATTTGTAAATTTCCCTAAACGAAGGTGGCCTGCTGTGGGTTGATAAAATTTAAAAAAGAAATTAGAGAAAGCAAGAGGAAAGCGTTTCTATGAAAGCATATGTAACCCTGAGAGCTCAAAGCAAACAGAAAATACTTTGAGACAACATACTTGTGATACACCCTATAAGAAAATAATAAGTAAAAATAATAAGTGAGGTTTGTAAGAAAATATTAAGCACTTAGGCTCTGCAAAACATTGAAATTTTTTAGTCTGTAATAAACTTTAGTGAAAAAAATCACCATAGGTTACTTTCAAATAACACTAAGTCAATTTTTAGACCCATCAAGAGCACACATAGTATTGCCAAAACCCTAATTAATTACGAAAGGTACATTATTAGTCAGCTGTTCCGGAGACAGGTCCAGAACGGAGGGACCTCCAGGGACTTCCAGCGGCCCTCGGAGAAGGTTGGGCGACCTCTATACCCATGGGCAGTGGTTCAATGGGAGGGAAAGAGGAACGAGAAAGAGAACGAAGGGTTAAGTCTGCTTCAGTCCTCTGGAGCCGCTTCTCGGGAGAAGAAAGTGAGCAGACCAATGATTCAAAACGGAGTGGCTCTGTCTACATCTCAGCCGCTTCTCCACTCAGCAGAAAACAGAAGCAGCAGCCCCAGGGTTGGATAAATGTTGTAGCTAGACTTCAAAGTCACTAGAAGAGAGAATGGTGAGTCTTCCCACTCACTTGAAACGACAAATGCTTAAGAAGATGGATATATGAATCCCTGTGATATGATCACCACCCTCTCTATATAGACGAATCAAAATGCCACTGTATACCCCATATATATGTACTGTTATTCCACGTCAGGTAAAAGAAAAACATAAAAAATACTCTGGATAATTGCCCTTCTACATGCGAAAACAACTTTGTAAGGGGCCAGAATATAAATGAGATACTGATCAAGAGAGACTGATGACTCCGAGACTTCCTTAGTCTCCTTAGGTGGCTCTTTAAGAGGTGCAGGGTGTAAGAGATGCATGAACTGGGCCCTGGCCGTGTCTAAAGGCGATCGCATGGAAGAGCGCCACCTGTTGGCCTATCAGGTTACTTGGAATTGTCATTCAATTTAATTACTGTGTAATAGTCACTGGTTTTTCAGAACTGGATTTCATTATGGCTTAATTTAGTCTCTACTGATCAAGACAAAAGTAGGCAACAAAAGAAGATCCAAACAAGCTTTTGATTATGTATTTTAAAATTTTATTTTGTCCAGTTTCTATCCCTGTTACTATACTTACCTGGCAGGGGAGATACCATATCACGAAGGAAGGAATTATAGTTTCTTGCAACTATAATTCTGTGTCAGGGACTGGAGGATGAGGGGCAATGTCCCTCTCTTCAAGGTTTTTATAGGAAGGAGTTGCAGGCAACAAGTCTTTACAAAGACCTTTTGAAGCTAGATTTAGGAAAAGTAATATAGAATTTTGTAATTAACCCAAAATATCATTCAGAATAATTTCACCTAAATTCTCAGAGTTTTATTCTACTCATATTGCTAAAAGATTATCATGGCCTCCAAAGTCTACACCCAGATACCCAGGTACTGGAGCTTGCGTTATTTAAGATCTCCTGTCCTTGTTCCCTTGGTTGTGAAATAGTCCTTAAGTAGGAGATGGCATGACTTGCACATGAGATTCAAATAATCTCCTATATTCATTTGATGTTCACAGTCAGATTAGGTCTCAAAAGAGGAACCTTGTGGAGCACCGCATCTTTACAAAAGAATGCATGGATCATGAAAATAATATGTAGCATCTATGCATTGCAGAGCTGGGGAGAGAACCACATTTGTTTCTAGTTCCCACCCCCAGAAGAGGCAATCACATGCTTACAAAGACCCAGGCCAAGTCAGTAAGACCTTCCAGCATGGACACTTCCCCCTTCTTGTCTCAGTATTTGCTGAAAAGTGCTCTTCCTCATGCACAAAGATGACTCCAGAGAACTGGAGCTGTGGCGAAACCTCCACCTCAGTCCTGTTAACACTGTTTTTTAAAAACAGAAAAAATCTTTACTAAAAAATGCTTCATACAATAAAGTGTAGTTATTTTAGGGCGATAATTTGAATGAAGATTTGACTTCTGTACAAACCTTGAATCATTCTCACAATCATGGTAGTGACTACTGCCACCCTTCCCCAAAGTACTCTGTCCTTCCCCTCCCTTCATCTCTGTGCCCAGGACACCACTGGTCTGTTTTCTGTCCTTGTGGATTGATGTACAATTTTCCAATATGTTATAAATGAAGTTATGTGGCATGTACTCTTTTTTTTTCCTGTCTTTTTCCACTTATCAGGATTGTTTTTAGACTTGTCCATGTGTCAAGGTAGGTAGGTAGTTCCTTCCTTTTTATTCATCAGTGGTAGTACTCCATTACATGGATGCACCATCATTTGTGTATTTAGCTGTCAATGGGCATTTTCATGTTTCCAATCATGGGTTTTAAATGACACTTACTTGAACACTGGTGTATAGTCTTGAGATGAACACACACCTACGTTTCCTTGGGGCAAGTGCAAGAAGTGCAGAGGCTGGGTCACAGGTATATGTTTACAGACCGATGGTTTCCAAAGTGTTTGTACCATTCCACCTTCCCACTAGATACTTATGAGAGTTCCTGCTCTCCACATTTATGCCAGTGTGATCAGTTTTTAAAAATTTTACCCATTCTGTTGACTCTCAAGGACTCAGTAAATGCTGGCAAAGTTGTGGGGAGAAACAAACTCTCTTACACTGTTGGTGGGAATGCGGCCAGAACAATCATAATGGAAACCAGTAAATCAGTATGGAGATTCCTCAACAAACAAACAAAAACAACCAACCAAACAAACAGAAATTCAATTTGACCCAGCTATACCTTTTCTGGATATTTTCCTAAAAGATTTAGAATCAACAAATTACAGTGATACATGCATGCTCATGTTTAAAACAGCACAACTCACAACAGCTAAATTATGGAAGCAGCCTATATGCCCACCAATAGAAGAACGAATAAACAAAATGTGGTGCACATACACAATGGACTACTACTCAGTCATAAAGAAGGATAAATTTGAATCATTTGTAGGAAAATGGGTGGATCTTTAGACCATAATACTAAGAGAAATAAATCACATACAGAAAGTTAGATATCACTTGGTTTCTTTAATATGAGTGACCCAAAATATAGATAATTTAAAGAGCAAAATCCAAGAGGGATAGTAGGAAACACGGAGTTAGACTCTGTGGAGATGGGAAGAGGGTCTGAGGACAAAGGAAGAGGAGAGGCTGGTGCCCTCAGACTTCTCAGCAAGAAAGGGTAACTCAACTGGAGGAAACTGAGATGAACGGAAGTCCTGGGTGAGGATGAGTGGAATTTCACATGAAGATCAGAACAAGGAGTTTGTGGATACTAGATGAATGCTCATTGCAGCTTTGGGAAAATTACCGGAGGGTACTATAGTTTATGACACGACTGTAACCTCTGAAAGGAAATATTGGAGAGTTAAAACAGAAAAGAACCCAGTAGGAGATGAGTAGTGCATGGGGTGCTGAACACTGTCAGGGCCACTGAGGTCCACAGCCTTTGTCTCTCCATAGCACTTGGGATTCTGTGAAGACTTTCTCCAAACCCGTGGAAGGGTGATCTGCCAGGCACACAGCAGGAAGACATTTCCAAGGGATTAAGAGAACCCGAGAATACCTTGCAACGACTGACTACTAGGAGTTAGTATACACATACAGTTCCCAGAATTCCCGTTCCAAATTATAATGCACTTTGCACACTGATAGAACTATTTAATAATGTGTATTTTATTGATTGTATTTTCAGCAAACCAAGGAGAGAGACTACAAATAAAATCAACTCTGACAATACCTTGATCTCAAATCTCTATCTTATAGCATTGTGAGACCAACCAAATTTCTATTGGTTAAGTCAGCCAGTCCACAGAATTTTGTTACAGCAGAAGAATATGCCTGCTCATCTGGCTTGCTTCTATAGTCTCTTCTTCTCCATTGATATTTTTCTTCACTCCTCAAAAAAAAATACATGAACACAAATCCCCATCTTAAAACCTCCCTTGAAGGACCACATCTTGCCCACTGTCTATGATGGACAACCAATTTCCATCCTAACAGTGGCATGGTGATTACATTTTCATATTTTCATTCTGAGACTGATGGTGTTCCATTAGATTTATGCTCTATATCACATTATATTTTTTTCAATATACAATTCATATCTCATTCTATTTTCTCAAGTTCACATTGACAAAAACAGGAAAGAGCTGGAGCATTCACAGACAAAGGAACTTGGGTTGGACCCAGTGTCAGGGGCAGGCCAGTACTTACCCACACTCTTTGTCCAAAATTTTTAACTTGAGTGAACTCTCAACTGTGATGGCAAGTATATTTTCTAGGAAAGGGTATGGAGGGGTCACAATAAATTCCTGTATGAAACTAAGAATTAAAATGACCTAGAAATGGCAATAGCCCAAGTGAAAAGAAGCCCATTGTACAATGAGTATTAGCTGGTCAACCTTAAAGTGAAGGACTTACATGTGCTAATTGTGTATGTGTGTGCATATACATGTATCTATTTGTGTGTGTGTGTGTGTGTGTGTGAAATTCCATAATGAGAGACATGGAATGGTGATATATATAGAAGAGAGCTTTTTCAAATGGAAAAGGGATTAAGAGGAATCAGGGAGAGAGGGAAGGGGAAGGGGACAAAAATAATTAAAATGTGTTACATACATGTACAAACTTCCCATGATGAATGTAACATCATGTATTGCGAACATGGACTAATAAAAATACATTAATAAAAAAGAATGTACAAAGAAGAAGAAAATGAAGGGTAGAAGAGAGATGAGGGGGATAGGAAAAAAGAACTAAGATATATTATGTGCGGATACAATGATGAATGTGATCATTATGTATGGCAAACATGTACTAGTTAAAGAAAGAGTTGAGAACATCATGTTAAAAATTCCGTTAATAAAAGAGAAGAAAATATAAAAAAATTTCCTATTAGAAAATCCCTTTGGCTGCCATCACAGATTCCAGGTGTGTCAGGTGATACCAAATGCTATCCGGGTCTCGTGGATCCTAGGTGACAGGATGAATATCTTGCATGGCCAAGTCTTCATAAGCTTCAGATCCAGTCAGGAGTTCTTGATAAGGATCGTCAGAATTTGATCTGATGAAGCAACTTAGCGATGAAACCTGGAAATAGGATCACATACCATCCTCAGCTGTTTCATTCAAGTCGTCAATATATTTTTTTGTTTGGCCTGACCTTATCTCTGAATGCCCTACCTAGTCCAGTACTTCTCAAGTGGTGGTAATTTCACTCCCCAGAGAAGATTTGGCAATGCCCAGAGACATTTTGATTGCTACAACAAGGGGCTGGCAAGGATGTAATGGCACCTAGCTTCTGGGATGCTCTAAGACCCTGGAGTGCAGAGGCAGACCCCATAGCAAAGGAATATCCACCCCAACATCAGTAGTGCCAAAGGCCAAACCCTCCTCAGCAATGCCTTCACAACAGCCTAAGTAGGAGGGGGCGATTTTAGCCAGCTCTGGAGCCATTGTAAAATACTGAGAGTGATCTTTTAAAATTTCTGAGCGATCTTGTGAGGTATTTGTATCGCTAGAAATCTGTGCCAGGATATATGGAGCTTTGAGGAGTAGCAGAGAGGACCATTCCATTTATGAAATGAAATGAATCCATGAACACAGCGAGACACAGTTCTGTCTTTCATCCTAGGGACGTGGAAACAGAAACGTCAGAATGTTGAATTGGGGGCCACCGTGTATGAGGCTTTGCGGAGTCTGTGGTGGAACACACAGGCTGCATGGGAGACTGTACACGTACGAGCACACGAGCACACACAATTGGCGCACACGACACTGTCAAGCCTTCAGATGCTTCCGCTTCCCGCTCAGGAGGGCTGCTCACCCAGCGGACCTCACTGCCATCCACGTGATGAGGGAACGCAGAGAGGGTGGGTGAGAAGGCAGGCTGAATGCAAGATCCCAGCACCTGGAGGATCACCATGCCCTGTCAAAGAGAAGGTGAGTGCAGGGTTGAGGTTTCCTACCCAGTCCTATCATGCAATAACCTTGTCTGGACTCTCCAGGGGCAGGGGTTACTGGATATGCAGGGGAAGAGCGTATTTCCTATCTGAGATATGCACTTCCCATTAAAGCGATGGATTGGATCTGATGCAAGCCTTCTTCCAGTGGTCACCTGTAAAGAGATTTCTAACAGGAATTAATATGGGTCATGGACCTTCCTTGGCATTCTAGAGTTGGTTACTTTTAATTATTGCTTTTCATATATTGAAGAAACACTGTGAGCACACTAGGAATTCACACACACACACACACATACACACACACACACGAGTCATATGACTCAACTGTAGCAATGGAAACAATGTATTTACCAGCATTACCCTAAGATTCTCTGAAATGAACTGAGAAAAAACTCAGATCAGTTCCAAAATTTGACATTTTATACTAATTTTCACTATTTTTTTAATAACTTTACCAATGATCCACAGGCAGGTAAATTCTTCTTTTGCTTAAATTCTTTTATTGGTACACTGTAGGTATACAATACCTTTATATTTATCATCGGGTGCTTGTACCTGTGCATGATGTATCTTGGTTCTTATTTTTTTCCCCATTTCCTGTGCGCCCTTCACCTCCTCCACCCTTCCCTATTTACAAAGACTTTGTTTCCATTTTCTCCTTTTCTCATAATTTTTCCTTTCCCTTCTTTCCTTTCCCCTTCCGCTCCCACTTCCCCTACCCTGTTGGATCTTTTCTTCCTATTTCAAATTATCAGTTATTCATTTTAATAATTTTCATCCTTATTTACACCTTCAGTTTCTCACACCAGAGAAACTATTCAGTATTTACACATGTGTGTCCTGTTTATTTCACTTAAGAGTATGGCCTCAATATGCATCCA
>NW_004624864.1:730501-740563 GCF_000247695.1 Heterocephalus glaber | reverse complement strand
GTGTGTGTGTGTGTGTGTGTGTGTGTGTGTGTGTGTGTTTCCAGTTCCTCAGGAAATGGGCAGGCTCAAAACATCCACTGGCTGCTTTCAGCCTAGTCCTCCCACTCTGGGCTCCTCCTGGCCACCCTCTTTCTGTACCAGTCTACTGCGGCCTCAGGAAAACCTGGGCTCCTCCAGGGGAGGATGAGACTGGAGGAAACGCAGATGGGACGATCCAGCTGGCCTTGCGCAGATGCCACAGACTTCCACTGGGGACGCTTCACGGGGACTGGGTTCCCTGAGCCCCTCAGCTGGCCGGGCGCCCTTGGGAAGCTGCCTTTGGTGTGTTGGCCAAGGGCAGTGGGCCAGTCTGTCGTTGTACAGCCCCTGCCCCGAGCTACTTCATCTTTTCCTGGGGGCAGCCAGTGCGGACCGGAGCCGTCACCTCAGAGGACAGATGTGTCCTGTGCTTACGTCCACACTCTGTTCTGCTGAAGATGGGATAAGAAGTGCCATGGCCATTAGAGGGTTGGCTTCTTTCCCAGAGCCAGATGGCACCAGGATTGCAAAATAGAGTCCCTGTTGCAAGGTCCAGAGGAAGAGCACAGATTTGCTCAGAAATCCGTGGTGAGGAGAGAGATATTTCCTCCCCTCTCTCCCGATCTCATGCTGCCCCTTCCCCTTCCCAGGAGCCTGCTGCCATTTTCCCATCATGCTCTGGGCCCTCTCTCTGTCAAAGAGTCCCCTGAGTTGGAGGGTGTGGCTCTGCTCGAGCCCCACAGAGAAGGAGCTTGGCCCCTGCAGGGACCAGAGCACCACTTTCCCTCCAGGGAAGCTGCCCATTAAACCAGTTCAAGATGCCCTCTCCAATCTGCTTTCTTCTCTGGACTATTATAATACATATGTGTATCTATATTATATATGTATGTCTTTGTATATGCAATGGATGGATAGTCGTGAAATGTATACAGACTCATATTATGCATTGAGGCATGGCGCTCCTAGGAGCAGAACAATGAACTGCCCAGCAGATGCTGGGGGGAGCTCCAGAAGGTATGGAGCCCACTACACTGTGGCTCCCTCCTCCCGAGTCCAGCTTAGCCCTCCTGGCTGAACAACAGCATCTGTCCAAGAGAGGAGAGCAAGTTCGAGACCAATATCTGGGGACCCCATGGCTGGGGTTAGAAAAGAAACCCTGACTTTCGCCAGGGGGAATAAGCACCCTGTGCTGAGACTGACAATAGCCATCCCCAGGGTGGAATCCATACAGACCTTCCAGGACTTGCCTAGCCTGGATGTATTTGGGTATTGGACACCATAATTCAAGAGATGCAGTATGTTCATCAGCACACAGTTAGTCAAAAGGACTCACAGGAAGAGACGTGATCGCAGCAGACCCCAGTCACTTAACAGCAGATTGCTGAGTTACAGAAGTCCAGATCAGGGAGGAAATGCACTGTCAGCTTCAGGCATACTGCTTCTCAACTTTTCTGGTTATTTTTATTTTCAGTGCCCACTGGGCAATACAAAGAGAGTATCATCATATGTCTTTTCCCTGGTTATCATACCCCAAACTCAAAATGCGAGCCAAAGGACATATTTTGTTTCTTTCAAAAATTTAAATCTTTTCCCTGAAATTTGTATGGGTCTGTCTCACTGTGTTTTCTTTACTTATATTGTGCAAAAAACTCTAAGCATAGGTTAAAACTGTTGAGATGCAAAATAATTTTAAATATGGCAATTCAATTTAAATATAAAATATCACCTTAAATATGCTATTGTCTTTTCTGAGTTAGTTCTTATAAAACCTAAACAATGTGGCTTTAAAAAGTCAGTATAGTATACTTCAATATTATGTTTCAAGATTTAAATTCTCAGATAAGTATTGACTCAATTAAATCTCATATATTTATATCCTTAAAATTTACATATGGAAAAATACAAATATCTCTTTATTGGTATCCTTCAAGGTTAAAATTCAACTATTCTGAGTTGAGAGGAAAGTCTGAAAAGATTATTAAAATGTCCATGATCTGATATAAAAGAGTCTAGAATGTGTGAAGAGAGTGAAAAATATTATTGAAATAAATGATTAAAGTTTCCAAATTTGATAAAAGGTATAAATTCACACATCAGAGCAGCTCCACGGCATATGATCATTGACTAAAAATAAATTATAAGAGAAAATGTTAAAAGCAGCACAAAAAGAGACATTGCATAGGAAATACAAAGTCAATGATCGTGACCTCTCCATCAGAAATTGTGTAAGCCAAAAGATAATCAATAGACATCATTGAAATGCTCAAAGAGAAAAAAAGTCAGCCTAACAGTCACAGGCTGTCACAGGATCCACCAAAGATCAAGGCAAAATAAAGATGTATTCAGACAACAAACAAAATCTGAGGAAATGAGAAAATGAATACTACAGGAAGCTCTTCAGGCTAAAGCAATAGGTATCAGATTAAAATCTTAGTGAGGTCTAAGAGGCACAGTCTATTAAAATTAACTGTATTTCTGAAAACTCAAAATAACAATTTGAAAATTGCATTGTGTATTATATGTATGACACCATTATATTTTATATGATTATGTGTTTGTTTTGGCTTTGGTCTACAATGTCCTGCAAAACTCATGTGCTCAGAGGCTGGGAGCTTGGAAGGTGGTTGGTCGTGGGAGCTTGGTACTCATCACTGGATTCATCCACCGAGAACAAGTTAGAAATGACATGATGGAAATGCATGCCGGCAGTCTTCTCTAAAATGTGAAATCTCAGTCTCTCTCTCTCTCGTAACCCAGAGCGTTTATATGAATTCATGAACAACTAAAAAGTACTACTCTTAAAATACTCAGATATGCAACAGTTCTCACCGAAGGAAGACATTCTCTGGCCATTTAAACCCAAAACAACATAGCAGGAAATGGGAGTGGAGCATGCTTTACAAAATCCAAGGTAGAGGGAAGTATCAGCTGATGTAAGAACTTGTAGGGCTTAGTGTGAGTTTGGACTTTTATTCTCCATGGGAGGAGAAGCCTTTGGAAGATTTTACCCAATTACTTACTGACTCTACGAATAGGGGTGCTAATTTCTTCATATATGTAACACCCCAGGGACCAACCTCATTCCAGGCACCCCTTGATGCAGGGACTTGAGGGAGATCACTGGAGCTGATCTTTCACTTGGCCTCTCAGCTCTGCTGTCTGCTGTTAGCATTTGTCTGTCACAAGATTCACAATGCTGCCAATAGCATCAGATTTACATCCTTACAGTTCCAAGCCCTACAGGAAAAAGGAAAGAGAAAGACATTCTTTCTCAGTGAGCGAAACAAAATGGTGGGATTGGCTTCACTGGAGATGTGTCATTTATATATTGGGTTTTCTTTGGCCTTTCCAAGGCCACTTCAGAAATCATTCTTGCTGGATTGATGTAATTCTCCTAGTGTCCAGATCTAGGACAAATTTCAACTCTAATGCCAGGGCAGAATCTTCTTCACCCTGTACCTAAATGGGGTAAGGATATGGGGAAACTCAAGTTCATGATTATAAGAACAAATAGGAAAAAGTGTTGGTAACAGGGCCAGGGATTTAGCTCAGTGGTGCCACCGCCTGCCTCACAAGCACAAGGTCCTGAGTTCGATCCCTGGAACCAAAAGAATAAAAAAAGTTTTGGTAACAAAAGCTTCAAAATATTTGTGAAGCATTGGGGAAAAATAAGTAAGGTAGGGACTTGTCATGAAAGATACAACACATATATTTAAAAGATTGTAATCACAGACAAACATGTCTTCACTATAGGATAAAATGTTTTCATTTAATGACATCATGGTGGTAATGAATTATGGAGTCAGTATTACTAGTATAATTGCCACGTGATATGGAAAATGTTGAACTTATAATATTAAATCATACTAATAAAATAAATTCCAAAGTCCAAATTATAAGGCAATTTAAAAAAAGCTATGAGAAAACATATTGTAAAGTTGGGATGAGAAAGGGTATTCCGGGCCATTGATAATATTAGTGAATAAATATCACTATATAATAAATATTGTTATAAATGAAGTGATGAAAGAATTATCTACATTAAAATATTTTTATAATAGTAGACACCAAAAATTAATGCAAATATCTAATAGCTGATGAAAAGTATGATTGCATATCCGACACAGATGATGGGTCAATGAAGCCAATGTGAAAGTATGCATAACAACTAAAAAGATAAACAAAGACTATGAATAATTAGCTCATGGAAGAAGAATGTCAAAAACCGTGTGCTACAGTAAATACATATGAACGTATCTATATGTACAAATTAAAACTTTGAGTCTTGATATGGGCCAGAGTACTGGTTGCTCTATCTATATTGTACCAAGCATTTATAATTTGAGTCTATGAGCCAGATGATATTCTTTTATTGAAGAGATATATGAAGCACAGAGAAATTTTTTCATAACTCCATGGTTATATAGCGTAAGTACAAAATAAGAGACATAGGATTTTTAAAATGAAACCCAAGTTGATTGTTTTAAAAGCACACATTTTTAACACATCATTACATTTTCTCTCTCTCTCTTTTTTTTTTTTTGGTACTGGGGATCGAACTCCGGTCCTTGTGCTTGTGCAGCAGGTGGCGAAACCACTGAACTAAATCCCCAGTGCCTTCTCTCTCTCTCTTTTTGAGACAGGGTTTTGCTGTGCCAAGGCTGGACTTGAACTCAGTGCAATCCCCCTGCCTCAGTCTTTGGAATGCTGGGATTATTGGTCTGTACCTCTATGCCCAGGATCCTACTACATTTCTTTTTTTTTTCTTTTTTCTTTTGGTACCGAGGATCAAACTCGGGTCCTTGCGCTTGCGCAGCAGGCAGCGAAACCACTGAGCTAAATCCCTGGCCCACTACTACATTTCTTGATGTAACCACTTAGTCTTTTCCTACCAATATTATATCTGAATGAGAAGTATGTAGCTCAGAAATGTTCTGCTTCTAATTTTGTCTAATTTATTTTTTGCTCAGTAGTAAATAAAGCAAATGCATTTAATGAACATATAGTAAATAACACACATTGTGCAGGCATATATAGCACTGTTTACTAATTTAAGATAGACACTTACCAGATAGAGGAAAGAGAGAGAAATGTGAAAGTTGAATTTGATTTGTGTGTATTTACATTCAAATCATGGCTTTTGTCCATACACGAACTGACTGCTATTCTCTGGTGCTTGTTACAGGATAAGGAAAGAAGGTGGTGGTAAAGGGGAGATGAGGGGCTATAACTGTCAACTTCTTGAAGGAGAAAAATGAGTTGAATCCTCAAAGATGAGTTAAGAAAAAAGTTAAACAGGTAAACCAATGGGCGGAGGACAGGAAAATAAAAATAGGAAATGTGTACAAGAGCCTCGTTCTTCTAATTTCAGTAATATCTCTGCCTGTCAGCAAAGCTTTGCCAACTTGATGGCTTAAGATGGACGAAATTTGAGGATCACTGAGCATTAAATGCACGATTCGATTCACCTGTTCAATGTCTAATATTCTGATAAAGGATCACTGGCTTGAGTTGGTTCTGGGGGGAAAAGCTGGAATATGGTTTGAGCTTTTATAAACACACACAACCACACACAAATTGGAGTTGGATTCTGGCAGTTTCCCAGGTGAGGTTCTTGCACTAAAACCAGGAAGATTCTTCTATGGAACATTTTCCTTTTGATTCGTCAGTGGCATCAAACCTTCTTGGACTGGGGCAGGAGATGCAGTTTGCGCCACAAGAGGATTTGACTGTAGGATTAACACAACCTGTGAAACCAATCACAGTGCCATAGGTGAGTTGCCAATGAATCTTGTTGGCCCCCTCAATACCATCCTCACTAGCACCTAATCTTTCTCCTGTGAATTCAATCTCAAGATCAACGAGGTGGACTGCTTAGGCATTCTTTACATCGTGCCAGGTTGAGGACACACATTCAGCGACAGCACTTAGCCAGAGATGCCAATGGCTGTCACTACATCATAGAGTGGATTGGTCTATCTTGTGGATGAAGGTGCCAGTGCCTTGGGTGACTCAGGTGTCATGGGAAAGTCACAGGTCTTCTTCCAAACTAGTTTGCTCATGCCGGTAGCAATGGTACCTCAAATCATGGTTTGCTGGTCATAAATGGAGCATGGTTAAAACCATGGTAGGAATCATGATGAAACTGAAAAACAATTTGGCCCTTTTCCAAAACATAGTGCCACATGGAATTGATTGTGGGCAGTGGGGGATCGAGGACAGCATTGAGACTTAGGCATCCTGTGCTGCCGCTCTTCTGGATTCAACCAGACTAGTGGGAGCATTTCTAAGCTCAATAACTAGTCTAGGGCAGGGGATTCCCAGGTTAGATTTGTGAATCTAGAATGCTTTATTCAATGAAATAAGGTCATTGGTGACTTCTGAGAGGCGCACACTCTGTGGCCTCAATAATGCAGACTCCTCATAAGAGTTGATATCCATCTCTCTCTTTTGGTGGAAGGCGGTAGGGGTAGGAGAAGAGAACAAAGGGTTTAAATGAGCAATACAAAACAACCTCATTAAGCCATTATTCCCATATTAGTGGCTATGAGCGTGGTTGGGATTTTAGCAGCCAACGCCTCATGCTGGCAGTCAGTGCCCGGAGGACGCCCCAGCCCTATTCTTCTCAGGGTGCCTTTCCTGGATCTTCCCCCTTCCATTTCCCACTTGGTTCTGCTCAGAACCTGGAGGATCAGCTGCAAAGCTGCAGGTTCGGCCATGAAGACTCCAGCCTCACATTTCTTCACTCATAGGAAAATAAAGTAAACTCTGGCACCACTGGGGACCCCTCCCTTGTGAAGCGCTTACTGATCTGAACTGAGAGAGGGATGCCTTTTTAGAAGGTAAGAATGGGGGAAGAGCTTTTCCACAGCCATTGTAAGACAGGATTCTAAGAAGACCCTCAGTGGCTCACTCCCCTGTGACTGCTCATGGATGACAGTCTCTCCCACCAGCAGGTGACTGATCAGCTGACTTTCAGTACATCAGAAAGGACAGGATTCTGGATGAACCTGACCTAATCTTGTTGGCCCTTTAAGAGCTGGAAGGAATGACATATTTGCTGCCTTCAGAGAAGTACACTGTCTTGAGCTCCACACCTGGGAGGGAAGAGGTTCTGCTGCCTATGCGAGGAAGAGGACTGGAAGCTTCAGATGAGCCTGCAGCCCTGGCTGAGCCGTGAGTACAGTCTTGGGGACCCTGAGCAGACCCGGCACAGCTGTGTGTAGATCCTGACCCAGAGCAGCTGAGGGATTATATACGTGCATTGTTGAAGCCTCTAGGCTTGTGAACCTGATGATGACATAGCAACGGAAAATGACATGAGACATTTCCAAATGAAGAGCAACACTCACCCCAGTGGGGTTACAACAGGTAACTTTGCATCCAAAGGTAGCGAGGGCCAAGGCAATGCTGAGTTCCAGCAGACTGAAAATGAGCACCATACCTTCCAGACCCTAAACATCAATATATAACAAAGAAACCAGAGGAGATATCAGGTTCCACATTTACTGTTAATTACAGTGATTCAAGAAAAGCACTGAAACCCAGTTCCTCATTAAAGCCAATTCATTGGCCAATTTTTGATCTATTGAAAACACTTATTCTGTGTTTTCACAGCTAAAATACTCAGCGTTTTTCCTCATTTACTACATTCCAATGCTATTATGGGCGCAGAATGTGAAAATGTGTAAAAAATGTGGTCGAGAATGGCAATATGAAATTTTGTCTGTTTTTTTCAAATGCTAGAAACTTTATATTGATGTTGCAATAATTTGATCTCTTATCTTGATGATTATGGGCAAGATAAAGGTTGATTTAAAATGTACACATTCTATCCTCCAGAATTTCACGATATGGGAAAATGGAATTAAGTTTACAGATATAATTAAGGTTGCTTATTAACCAACATGGGAAGATTATCCCGGGTTCTTCAAATGAATACAAAGTATTCACAGCATACTTTATACATAAAAGTAGAGGCAACTTAGAGTAACTTAGTTTAGACTAATGGTTAGTCTTTAGTGAAAACTAACTCATGAGATTATTTGTTATAAATAAAATATTGATCTGTTTCTCAATTTCAACTCTCTGAAGTAACTCAGTAACTTCCGAAGGCTGATTATTGGTTCTGACGCAGCTATCATTTTCCAGTCGTGTTTCTGCCATGAGTAGATGAAGAACTCACCGTCATAACTGCAAAGGTCAGGGAACACATATCTGGCATGTGAGCCCGGTGACAGATAGAATATTCAAATGACAAAATGTTCATGCTGATTGCCGTGAGTATGACCCCTAAGGCTGCTAGCACAGAACTGGTGATATTCAATCCTATGCTGGTCTGGATCTGAAAAGGAATGAAAACTCTTTAAACAACCCCAAATCATCTCCAGACATATCTCCACCCATCACTTTAAATTTTCCACTTCTTTCCCAACATGTTCCATCCTCACTGTCTTGATTACTTCACTAGTCATTTTGCTAGACATTGGCTTGAAAGTTTGTTTTATATTTGTTTTTTATGATGTAGTAACCTTACTATGAATTTCTTTCATATATTTTCATGTATTTTTCTTTCTAAAATTTCATATACTTTATGCAGGCGGTTGAAAGGAACATATCAGTAAGTCAATAAGTGCACACTGAGGCAATACTCTTAAGTGAAATAAATAGGACACACGTGTAAATACTGAATAGTTTCTCTGGTGTGAGAAACTGAAAGTGTAAATAAGGACTAAAAGGTATAATAGATAATGTGAAATAGGAAGAAAAGGGGCAAAGGGGAAGGGGAATTGGGAGGGGTGGGGAAAGGAAAGAAGGGAATGAAATTAATATGAGAAAATGAAAAAAAGGAAACAAAGTCTTCGTAAATAGGGAGGGATGGAGGGGTTGAAGGGAGGGCAGGGGAAGGGGGAAAAATAAGAACCAAGAGAGATTATGTAAAGGTGCAAATTTCCAATGGTGAATGTCATTATATTGTATACCTAAAATGTACCAATAAAATAAAATTAAAAAAATAAGTCAATAAATATCCAGACACATCAGTACTTGGTTCCATTACTGTCATGGGCAGGGGTCTCAAGCTTCAAGGTTTATTTCTCAGAAGCCATTTGTTACTTCCTGTCATTAATTCTTTGTCTTCAAAAAGATTCTATCACTAGCTACCTTGCTCATATATTCAGTCTAACTAGACAATTATTTAATACAGTTTTTGAAAGACAGCTTCAACCAGGCAAAACTTATATTTCTCATGATTAAAATAAAAACAAAATTTGGTTTTTCAATTATCTCTGAATCCTTCTTTTGATATGTTGATTGTTTCTTTTGCTTTGTAGAAGCTATTTAGTTTTATGCAGCCCTGCTTACTTATTTTTGCGTTTATTGTCTGAATTTTTGGTGTCAAAAAACTTTTGAGCTACTTGGTGACCCAGCTTCACTCTTCCAGACATACACTCAAAGAAAATGAAAACATTGCTTCATACAGACTTGTGCATACCCATGTTCCTTACTGCACTATTCATAATAACTGTCAGAAATTGTAATATTTCCACATCTATCTGAATATATCCCAATATCACAATACATAGGTACAGATACAATGAATTATTAATCAGAGGGAAAGGAAATCTTGCCACCATGAATGAACCTGAGTCTACTAAGTGAAATAAGCAAAACACTTATGTGTAAAAGCCACAGAATTTGAAATCTGAGAAACAGAGAGGGAACATGGGAGATGGACTCAAAAAGTGTAAAGTTTCAGTTATGTAGGAATTAAATTTTAGATATAAATTATGGTGATGATAGTCAGTGATGTGTTATATACTTGAAATTTGCCAATAAAGCAGATTTAATAATAAGAGATCCCACTTGTTGATTGTTTGTGCTACTTCATGGGCAACTGAGGTTTTGTCCATAAAATCTTTTCCTACACTGATGTCTTCAAGGGTTCTACCGTTATAACCTCTGTTCCAACTGGTTCAGAGTTTGTATTTTAATATTTAGATCTTTAATCCATTTTGATTTTAGTTTAGTGCATGGTGAGAGATA
>NW_004624864.1:651764-726785 GCF_000247695.1 Heterocephalus glaber | reverse complement strand
TAAATGTGATTATGAGTTGGTGCATTATAAACAAAAGATTATCAATTAAAAACTATTATAAACTATGAGAAAATTTGTATAATCATGGGAACTTACACATGGAATACATATATGTATAAACAATATTTGGGTTTATGTGTTAAAGTTAATATTAATGGAAGTATTTTATTTACCATAGCAAAAATGTACACAATTGGCTCTCCACATCCACAGGTTTCAGCCATGCAGATGGAGAGGGCTCACTTAATGACCTGAGAAGCCACAGATTTTAATTTAGGGGTTGACGGAAGTTCCCAAACCTGTCCCCTGGGGGGATGCACACGTGTACATGGACACACACAGAACACACATATGAAAACACACACATATGTCTAACTTACATATGACATCTCTATATATGATATCTCATAGAAACAAATTTCATGTAAGTAAAGCTTTACAATGATCCAAAAGTATGCAAAAGAAAATCTGAACAAACAATGTGGGCATAGTTTTATGGGATTCTAGTAAAGGACTTATAGATGACTAAAGACCAAAAAATGAGAAATTTATAATTTGTTCTGAATACTTCTATATTGTACATGGTAAGGAAGAAAAAATGATGTAGTGTATAGGTGAAGTTTGAAAATAAGAAACAACAATAGAAGTTAGCTGCAAAAAGCGACCCACCACTTAAGCTAAGGCTCTTCTAGAGGGGCATAACTGCAAGAGTCTGAGTGATATCTCAGAGGACAGACAGCGCCTGCCTCAGGATCCCATGTAGAATGGCCTGAAATACACAAACTGGAGTGCACTGTGGGCTGGGATAGGAAATGAAGCAGTCACCAGATAAGGAGAGTCGTTATGTCAACCCTACTGCCTGAGCCTGATTCCTGTACTTAATAGCAGTGTGATCTTGTGATGAAGTTACTTCATCTAAGCCCCAGTTTCTCCATCCATACAAGGAAGACAATGGAAATCATTTCTCAAAAGTCTGCTGATGGTTGGAAATCATATTGCACATAGAAGACTCTCAGTAGAGTACCCAGATCACAGCGAGTTTAGTAAGAGGTGATACTGGTGTTATTAGAGCTGTATTTGATAATTAAGGTGCTATGCAATGCCTGGAAGTAGAGCAGCACCTGCTGCCTTCAGTCCTCACACCTCTCCTGTAAACAAGAAGGGGAGCAAAACCGCAGGCCTGTCATTAGATGCTACACATCTTCACCTTTAGAGATAAATGGAAATCTCACAACAGTTGGATTTGGCTTCCTGATTCTAATGTATATCCTTTACAAATTTCATTATTCTTTCCTTAGTAGACAAAACTTGATATTTTATATATTCTATATCCTCAATCTTTAAGAACAATGTCCTTATATCTTATCTTGGAGGAAAGATTTGAAAATTCTAACTTTAATTTTAATTGTAGTTATTGTCAAACTTAGAAAATAAAATTTGTCAAAGAGCTATTCCAGCTGTTAAGTGACTGTTTGCTAAGACTTGACTTGATGGGTTGGACACTGTGAATGGCTTGCACATCCTGGGGCTCTAGTTCTTGCTTGCTGAATGCTCCTCATTTAGTTTTTCATGAACTTCAGGGAAGTGCGAACCCTTCCAAGCCACAGAGGTGGGTCTTGAGTAGATCAAGTCCGTAATGACAAGTCCATTAGCCATAACTAGTCTGAGAACATGCATGTAAAATATTTATGAACAGGACGTGTCTGGTCTCATACACACTGCCAGAGACCCTTCCGGAAGTCCCTGAAGCCTGAGCTGGCCCTCCTGGAAGTGACTGAGCACAGGCTTCTTACTGGGAAATGCAGGGTGGTTTCAGCCTTTGTGACCTGGGTCCTGGCTGCATGCTGCTGTCATACACCCTAAGTCATGCACATGAAACATTTCATCTGCCTAGCTTTCTGTGAGTCTTATATGATTATTACCATTTTAAATATGAGAAAACAGAGTGAAAGAAACATTAGATACCTTTCTCAGACTTATAGACATACAGGATAGTGTCAAGACAAGAACCCAAATATCAGATATTAACAATAATGTTACCTCCAATTATATCAGAAAGGATTTTACTCACCATCATTGACCCCCAAATTGGGTAACCCATGTTGAATAAAATGGGGTGTGGATCATAAGCTGGCACCATGACACTCATTACTACTATTCCCAAGCTGAAGTTCATCAGAGCAATCAGAATCTGCACAGTCTAGAAGTGATGAAAAATGAAGTCATTATCTATGACAAAAGGAAGCCAATACCAGCTTCTTTCCAGCTACAAAATTATGCTCATTTCCTGTATTTTGATACAGTCAGATCACCTTCTGCATGTTCTGTTGTCCTTGTCGTTCGCAGAACGTATCCCTCAGAAGATGTGTCACTGCCCCAATAATTTCAAAGCTACGAGGAGTTTGACAACCCCTGCCCAGAGGTATTTTTAAGCCCGTGGTGCTACATCAGCCACATCAGTGTCTCTCCTTTGTCACACACTCAGAGAGGAATCACCCGGGATTTGGGAAGCATTTATTCTATCAAGGAGTAATAAGCTGAAGAAAGCAGGCTACACACACAAGAAGTGAACAAAACAAATAAGGGTTCATGAGTCTGGGGATTGAGAAAATGGTTGTAATTACAGGGGTCCAAGGTGAGGGAGGTTGCAGTATCTGGAGGTATGAAAAAGGATCTATATAAAATACACTTGATCTTAGCAATAGGATTTATAGAAAATAAAATGAAAACAAGGTAGGAAAATTTCAAGATAGGACAAAAGCAGTGCTTAGAAAATTCAGTGCACATATTAGGTAAAAAGAAAGATGTAAAAATCCATCACCTAAGTTTCCACCTTAGGACACTAGAAAAATAAGAGCAAATTAATTTCAAAGTAAGCAAGCAAAAAAATGTAAAAATTAGATCAAAAGTCAATGAACTGAAAAGAAAAAAATCAATACACAAAATTTTACAACTAAAGGCTAAAAAACGTCTTTAAAAGGTAAATGAGCCAGGCATAGTGTCGCATGCCCATAATCTCAGCATTCAGGAGGCTGAAGCAAGAGCGTCACGAGTTCGAGGTCACCTTAGGGTACATAGATAAATGAAAATAAAAATATAAATGAAACAGTAAGACTCTAACCAGGCAAATTAGGAAAAGAATATCAAGGACATAATGTCCTCAGTGTGGTGGGGGAATATATATCCCATAAGACTTCAACAGATAATAAAGGAATGCTATGAACAACTCTGTTCCTCAAAATCTTCTGAGCTAGATAAAATGAATCAGTCACTGCTTGAACGTATAATATATCAAAATTCAAAAGGCAGTGTGTTGTGTAATTCCAATTGTGTGAGTTTCTGGAACAGGTAAACTATGGACACAGAAAAATATTAGTGGATTCTGGGTTTGGAAAAGTCAGAGAAAGGATGAACAGACAGAACACAGGATTTTCAGGGGAGTAGAACTACTTTGTATGATGCTGGAATGATGGATACGAGTCATTATACATTTGTAAAAACCCATAGAGTGAGCAATCAAAGAGTAACGCCTACTGTAAGGAGGAACTTTCTGCAATACCATGTATCAGGGAGGCCCACCAGCTGTAGCCAACACAGCACCCAGGGGAGAGAGGTTGATGTGGGAGACGTGAGTCTGGGGACTGTGGAGACATGAGATGTGTGCCTCCTTTTTAATTTTGCTATGAAGCTAAAACTGCTACAACACAGTCTAAAATACATTTTAATATGCTTAAAATTAACCCCAGTGTATGCCAACATGTAACCTAGGTCATAAACAATAATTATTTTCAAAATGAAAATTATGATACTGGAAAATTAAAGGTTGTCATGCACCCACAACGGTTTTTCTTCCTGGTGGTTTCAAATTCAGGGTAGAGATAGATCCCAGTAGACAATGCCCTTTCTCCTTCTCTGATGTATTTTTCTTTCTAAATTCTCCTTTTACTTGGCTGCATTGACCTAAGATTGCAGAACGAAATACTTGAAGGAAAGAAGATACTCTGTCCGCTGAGGAGCAGGCTATGAGTGGTCCCAAGATACAGGAACGAGACAGGTCCTCAGCTGCTTAGGCTGGTGAGGGACCCCTGGGGCACCAGAGCCTTTTCTGTTCCTGTTTTTTAATCTGAATGACCCGCAACCTAAAATAGATCTGAAATCTATTTTAAATATAACTAAACTTGAAGCACAATGTGGCAGAACATAGTATTATTCATTTCCAGTGATGAGTCCTGAGAATCAAACACTGGTGATTTTGCTGGAGGCTGATGTGTTCCAAGGCCAGTTGGTTGGTGAATTTGGCACTAGGTTGATCAAGTGAGAGTTCACAACACCATTGCTCTCCTCTCAAATCTGCAAATGATTTACCCCCAGGATTTTTGGTTCCCCTTTCAAGAACTTCTCTGCCATCCGTCTGGGCAGAAATGAGTGTAGAGCCGCAGGCTGCTCCTGCTGCTGCAGAGCAGGGTTGACGTCCGCTGAGGTGGGCTCCATCCCTTGCATGGTTGCTATGGCAGCAGACTAAGAAATACAGTTGAGGATGAGGTCCTGGAAACGAGAAGAAAGGAGCATGACACTTTGAGGCCGTGTATCCCATGAGGACAGGCTCTCGTTTACATTCCCTTCCTATATTATGATAACTGAGCCCAGGAAGAGGAAGATGCAGCATATTAGGCAGAGCGAGAGTCCATACTCAGAACTTCATGGCCCCTTGGCTTCAGTGCTGGTGGGAGTGAAGTTCGCTTACTAAGATTCATCTGAGCACAGCTGAGTGTGATGTCACTCATGCTTTTCCAAGCCGCCACAGAAATCTTAGGTTTGGATGTCTGTGCCCTTACGTTAGCAGCACAACAGGAAAAAATTTAAAGTGTCCAAATTTGCTCTAATCAGGAAAAGAATTCACATTTAGCTGGAAAGAATTAGCCTATTTACAATTGATACATCAAGAAAACAACAAGAAGAAAATGATAGATCATAAAACAAAAGTAAATCCTTTAAAAATCTAGACATATAATAATAAAGAATACACAATGTGGAAGAGTTTGAAATAGAAGCACAAATTAAACAAAACAAAAAATTAGTTTTTATTCTTTTTTCACCCAGAAAATTTCCAAAAATAGTCTGGAAAAACAAACATGCAACCCCATCTATTTACAAAACTGGGAAATGATGAAAATTCCTATAAATCAGAGGAAATGATTGTTAAAAATGAAGTCTGCATCAGGAAGAATTTGTGTGGAATTACAGACGGCAGAACACCACACCATGGCCACAGACTTCAGAAAACGCTTATGGATTCAGAAGTGTAAAACATAACTTGTTTATATTTTTATATTTTTTATTTTTTGCTACCAGGGATTGAACTTGGGTCCTTGCACTTGCACAGCAGGCAACGAAACCACTGAGCTAAATCCCGGCCCCATAACTTGTGTACAAACCTGGGAGTGAACTCTCAAATTGACAGCTGTTATTTTCCAAACATAGTTCTGAGAAGCAAAGAGAACAAGAGTGAAGGAGAAATCCCCTCCCCTCCAAGTCAGGTCTGTTAGAGCGATCCATGTTGTACTTTATTGGGGGCCACAAAGAAGGAAGCAGCTTTCCTCAGTGGAAACCTCCAGCAGTGCACGGAAAGAGTGATTTCCTTCTAGCAAGTAAAGCTGCTGCACTGGGTAACCATTTCTCTGCTCCAGATGCCTTGCATCTCACCTGAGGAGAGAGCGCAGCAGCACATCTTCCTCCAAGCTCCTTCCTCATTTCTACAGTGCAAAGAGTCTTCATGGTGACTTCCATCAGTGGACATCCTCACCAACAGCTTTTGTTCCTGGCTTGGGCGACCCAAGCATGGTGCCCAAGGGGGCTGGAGACTAAGCCAGGCTACGACCTGTCTCAGGATCAGCCTTAGTATGAGGGCCCGGCCTTTACCCTACCTCACCCCCACCAAATTATGCCAGGGGCAGATCTTTTCTTAACTGCTCAATTAAAAAATAACAAATCAGTGACAAAGATTAAAGTACATGGAAGAAGGAACATATAGAGCATACATGAAACAATTAGTCAAAGTCTGAAATATTGCTTTCCTTTGTTTGGTGGCCGGGGAGTAAATGAACAGAAGTAACTAAAACAACTGTGTACAGTGCTAGCTTTGCCTTTGTCCTTACGTTTCCTGGCTCCAGCCTTGGCACCAAGACTTCCTCCAGTGTTCCCAGTATACATTAGAGGTGCACTCAACCCTTCCTCATCCAAGACACCAGCTGGGAACAGGGGAGATGGCCATATTTTTTCCTCATTCTATTCTCAAGGTTCCTAGAAGCATCCATGAAAACCCACTGGCCCGGAAGCCTAGGAAGGCGCATCCCAAACCTACCTTCCTCTGGCTCTCGAGGGTACTGTGTGTCTGGTGAGGCCAAGGCTCTGGCGGAGACTCGAGCTCTGTGTTCAGCTGGTCACGATCCTTTGCATTGCTTCACTCACTGGCAATCTGCAGACTCTTAGCACTTTTTCTAAATCCTGAAGGTTGTGCTGAAATGCCACAATTTTGGAGGAAAACAACCACTTCCTTTTACTTTATTTATTTATTTTTGATGTTGTGGCGGACCAAACCCTGGCCCCTGCACATAGTTCCTTTTTTACATTGGCTATGTGAACTGTTTTGGGGTCTGTAAAGTGTGTGTGTGTGTGTGTGTGTGTGTGTGTGTGTTGTAATTTGCTGAAAAAGTAGTAGCTGGCTCTCACAGTGTTTCAAGTGACAATAATAGTGGTTATTACTGAGGCCATGTAGCCCATGCAGCAGACTCTGTGCTGTGCATTTTACAGAATGCTGGGTTTGGATAATTGTATCCCAAAGGCCTATGTGTTCAAGGCATGGCATCAGCCTGTAGTGTGCTGGGAAGTGGCTGCACCTTTAGGATGTGGGGCCCAATGGAAGGAACCTAGGTCATCAGGAGTGTGCCCTGCAGAAGAGCTTTGGAAACCCCATCATTTCCTGTTTCTCGGCTTCCCAGCTGCCATGACATGAGCAGTTTGCCCAGCCACATACTTGTGACAAGGATGTCCTGCACTGCTCAGGCCCAGAAGCAGGGGAACCAACCAACAGTGGACTGAAAGTGAACCTGTGTGCCACACTGTACCTTTCCTCTTTTAAGGTGATTATCCCTGGTATTTTGTTATAGTCAATGGAGAGCTGACTCAAGTATAAGCAGAACTGATTTAGTGGCATTTAGAAGCCTTTAGAAAAGTCCATTTTCACGATTTCATACATTTATAGGTTACCTTCCTCTTCCTACATAATTGTGTATTGCTGGTTTATGATAATTTAAATATGCTACTGACATGAAATTCCATTTTCAGGGATACATCATTAATGGCCCTAAAATGGTAACAAATCAATTATTTTAACAGTAATTAAGATGCCTTTCCAAGTCAAAGATTCATCTGGTATACAGACAACCTGGCTGCATATGAAGACGAACTCAAATGCAATCATTTATTGCATGATCTTGTTATTCTCCTGACCCTAAGATTCCTCAATGATAAAATGAAAACAATACTTCACGTGGAGAAGGAAGGCAAACTGTTGTTCAGGTTTCATTCATACAAGATTCATTCTGGAGAGATGTTACTATACACTGCGGGTAAAATGGGGGCGCGATTAACACAGCCCCCTATGACTGCAGGATGAGAGAGACTGGGAGATACATCGTGTAGACCCAGGTAGCCTACTCTGCAGGGTGGAACGGACCATGAGAAGAGCTCATGGGAAGATCAGTGGCCCCCAACTTGGGAATGCAGAGGAGATGTCCTGCAGGAGGGGCCGTCTACCCCTGATGAAAAAGTGGGCGATATAAATGAAAGGAGAGTGAGGGATGGACAGTGTCCCAGACAAGTCAATAAAATGCAAACACCCCCGCCTCCACACACAGTAAAAGCCCAGGGCCAGGGAGATCTGTTTCTTGTGCCATGCATGACAAGGCTTCCGAATCAAAGGAGAAGGAAGTAGAGTATGAAGTCATATCCCTCAGGTCTCAGTGTCTTCAGGTTGTCCAGCGAATCTGGGTACTGTAACAGGACACTGTACGGTGGGTGCTTAAACAAAAGGGGGTTTATGTCTAAGAGTCCTGGAGGCTTGGAGCCCAGTACCAGGCTGCCTGCATGGCCTCTTCGGTGAGGAAGCTCTTCCTGTTGGGCAGGGTCATCTGGTAACTGTATCCTCACGTGCTAGAGAACAGAGAGGAAAGAGGCCTCTTGTGCCTCTTTTTATAAGAGCACTAAAGCCACCTGTGAGGACACCAGCCTTATACCCCAACTACCTATGAAAGATCTCACCTTCTGATATCATCTTTTTGGAGGCTGGGATTTCAACACATGAATTCTGGGAGGACAAAAACTTGTCCATAACAAGGATTTTGGAAATTATTCTATGAGTCATAGGAATTCATAAAAAATGTTTAAGTTCATAATACACAATTGACTAATGTGTACTCTGTCCCAGCTCACGTTCCTCAGGTGTATGTCTACTTGGGTTTTCACACCCAAGCTGAGATGTCATTTTTATACCTATTTTCCAGAAAATAAAACTGAAACTCAGAAAATGTTACACAGCTGATATACATGAGATTCAAATCCCAGTTTTGCTGAATTCCAAATACAGTGCAATCTAAATTCTGGAAGGAGGTGAAAAAAGAATTAAGATGTGTTATGTACATATACCAACTTATGGTGAGGAATGTAATCATTCTATGTTGCAAACATGGACTAGTAAAAATAAAACCTAAAAATATTTAAAGAACCAACAAAGAAAGTAAAAATGTATTTTAGAAATACTGTCCTAGCTGCCATGTGAACAAACAACAGGAATAAATAATACTGAAATCAGAAGCACAGACTTGTGGATGCTGCACCTGATGTTTGGCTGATCCACCTGTGGTATTAACATGGTGGAGGGAATGGAGGGGATTGCAAGATGTTTATGAGGTAGAAAGGACTGTCCTTGGCAACAGACTGGGACAGGTGAGGTAAGGGAAAGCACAAGAAAGCACAATGCAGCCAGGCATGGTGGCGCATGCCTGTAATACCTGTACTTGAGAGGCTGAGGCAGGAGGATTGCTGGGAGTTCGAGGCCAGCCTGGGCTACTTAGTGAGTTCAAGTCCAGTCTGAACTACACAGTGAGACCCTGTCTCAAATTAAAAAAAAGAAAGAAAGAAAAGGAAAAAAAAAAAAAGAACACGATGCTTGGATTTTGGTTTAGGGAAGTGAACTTTCACTAGGGCAGTAGACAAGGAAGGACAGGGTCAGAAGTACAGGAACACACAGTAAAACTGTAGACATACTGAGCTCGAATTGTGTGAAGACCTGCACAAAGGGACAGCAGCTGAGAGCTGGGCGACTGGAAAGAGCCTGAGAGCAAGAACACAGCGATAGAGCAAGGCAGCCACCGTCGCAGATCTGGATGGGGCACCCAGGGCTGTGTCTGGAGGCAGAAATGTTCTGTTCGGCAGCCTTGAAAGGAGACAAGACCCTTATCGGGATCCCCAGATGATTCAGAAGGAGGGGGAAGAAAGTAACTGGGGAAGGAGGAAAGAGACCTCACAGGAGTTGTGGCCGCAGACTCCGGCTACTTGTACCCAAGAGGCAGCGGTGCCCAGCTGAGGCTCAGTCTGGCTGCAGGGAAGTACTGACTGTGACAGCACTGCAGGGCTCTGGTGGTGGGAGTGCACTCTGCCAGAGAAGAAGAATGACAGCTGCTACTGGGGGCAGTGTGCCTTCTCCGGCTGGCAGATGGCAGGAAATAAAGAGGGAAACTGAAGCTGAGGCAATTTCTACTTTAAAAAAACCCTGTGGTTTGAACATTATGTCAGGGAGAGACCAACCAAGTGTGGAGCCACGGGGTCTGGGCCCAGGAGCACTGTGCCGGACTGGCAGAGAGCGTGGTGCCCATGGCTTCTCAGCATGGCGCAGGACCCTTGGAGCCCCTGCCTCCTCCCTACCCAGAGGCATCCGGAGCACACGCCACTGCTGTTGGACACCTACCATCCACAACTGCGAGCACAGGGGCTGGGGAGCTCCAGGACTTAGGGACCTCAGTCCAGAGCAGTCTGCAGGTGGGGCAGGATAGAGGATGGGTGGTGTCTCCAAAGCCAGTTCTGTGTCTGCTTCCAGTTACAAACCCACACCCTCAGGCCTGAGGTATGCAGTGTGAGTGTGTGAATCTAGGCTCACCACAGGTCACTGCATTGGCAGCTGCTGGTTGGCAGGGAGGGGTGGAGCTCAGCCAGCAGCAGACCCCCGAATATTGCTGTATACTAGAACAGGCTCTGAGAAGGAGCAGTGTGGACAGGAAGCCCTTAGTATCAGGGAGATCCCAATTCTAGAAGTCTGGGGAAGAGAAGTCTCTGCTTCAAATAGCTCCACAGGGAGTAGTATTAGTCCTGTTCATGGCTTCACTTCTTTTGCCTTTTATGTGGTTTTCTTGTGTTTTCTCTCATTAGTGGGTTTTTCATAGGGTTATCTAATTTATATATGTTTTAAAATTCTTTAACTGGACATTTTCTTCTTATTTTATTATATACTCTTTTTTTCTGTCTCCTGTCATATCTCCTATGTCTTCCCTTCCCCCTTTTATTTGTGTTTTAGTTTAATGCTGCTATCTTTAGTACCTAGTGTTTTTTGGGCATATCTTATACTAACGTTTCCCATTCATTTTTCTAGGTTAGAGGAATTGCAAAGATCATAACTCATTAGAGAAATCTGCTTACTAAAAACATCCTCACATATAGAGGAAGAGTTTTCCGTGATGAACAAGTCTCAACATAGAGAAACAAATGTGAGAAAATAGCACAAAAAGAAAACTCCAAAAGTTGATAACCCACTATCTGAATCCAGAATCCTCACAGTGAGTGAAAGGCTAGAATGATGGTTCGTCGCCCAATTTCCTTGCCTCTTGTGAGGTTAGCGAGGTGTATAAGCAGATGTTCAACCTGCTGTGCCAATGGGGAGAGATTGCTTTGGAATCTTAATCCACAAGTGTCTTATTCTCCTGACTCTCCACCGTGTTTCGTATGCTGAAATCTATTTTAGTAACATGAATATAGCCATTCCACTTCTCTTATGGTTATGGATTTTATGAGTTTTTGCAGATGTGAATAATAAATTATTTGTGAATGATGTATAATGCCCCCTCACTGGTGACACATGGAAACGCAGCAAGGGGCCCATTTGCAAGTGTGTTTACCTAGCTATGGTCAAGCTACCCGCCTCCTGGGAATTCAGGGAGCCAATCAGTGCTGTGGTTGCATTTCTTCTTTATTGGGAGGGTAAAGTGCTCCTCATTAACAACACAAGGTGTCATTAAACTCTACTGTGGAAACAAAATGGCTATCAATTCTAAACTCCTGTGCAGCAAGTGGGACACAAAACCAGTTTTCTACACAGTTGAGACTCCCTGTCTGGACGTTTTTGAAGAAAGATGACAAGAATGATCGTTCTTTACATCCTACAGGTATACTGGGGCTAAAACTTATTTCAAACAGAGAGGATCAAGTTAGAATAGGGAAGTTGTGTATAGGGGAATAAAAGTCAAGATAGCCAAGAATTTTCTGTGCCAGATATACTGGGAAGTACTTTAAAGTGGTTGCTCGGTCATATCTTGAGGTGGACAGCATTGCCATTTTACTCAGGCTGCAGGGATATTGTTCCATGAAACAAAAGACACAAAGACATCCAGCAGTTAGGGTGATCTGAGAGGAGATATGAACATAGCTGAAGAGAAGTCCGGAGTCCCAGGGAGAAATCTGGATGCCTCACCTGCTGGGTAATAGAGATGCAGATGGATGGGTTGTGGTGGTGAAAATATGGCAGCCAGGGGTGTGTGGAGTGAGTAGGTGCCACACCAACCTGGCTTTCTGGGCGACACTCTTCCACCGCAGAAGGGGCTCTGTGTGACTGGTGCGGAGAAGCAAAGGGTTCTCTTCAAAGAGGGTCTCTCTCTCACTCTCTCTCTTCCTCTCCCTCCCTCCCTCCCTCCCTCTCCCTCCCTCCCACTCTCTCCCTCCCTCTCTCTGTCTCTCTCTCTTTCTCTCTGTTTTCTTACACAGGAAGAGTACTACTCACTATTATACACTTAAACAGCACTTAATGGATGTATAAATAGCACCTGTGTCCGGCAGAGTGCTCACTAGTTTTAGCCTTATCTTTGTTTCCCCTAGTTCTTAACAGTTCATGATTTTTCTGGTTTCAAAATAATAACAATACTTGTTCAAGTGAAAATGTTAAGCTTCAACAACCATGTGCGTGTATGCAGAAACATATCGTCAGTTTTATGAGCTTCATTTTCTTAAAATATCTTGTCATGTCTTCTCCTTCCAGACCCGCTCCAGCTGGATCACACCCACTCTATCAAGTCCTCGGATGCTCAGAAAGTTTCACTGATTGTTTCTCCAGTCTGAGACCAAAAATGAGCTTCCTTTGGTTTTAGCTCTTTGTTCCAATTGTCTGGTCATTATATCCCCTTTCCTCTCTACCTTTTCTCCCCCTAAATATACACACACACACAAAGAAACTATTTCTCTTATTTTTTGGCCTGTTTTGGACATTTGATATTTATTGACACTTACTGGGTACAAGTTCAAAATGAATGTGATATACTCTTTGCCTTCGAGAAGTTAACAGTCACAAAATCTTCCTATAACTCAGCTTTCCTCTTTCTACCAGTTCCAATTTTAGTTTTCCCTGGAAGAATTGAAGCTAGGTCAAGTTAGTTTCTTAGGCAATACAAATGATCACTGACAATTTTTAGAACTCAAGAATTTATACTCAAACCCCCAAACAGTACACAATGATTTGAGTAGTGGATCCCTATAAATAGAACTCAATCACTCTACTTTCACCATTGAAGACCTAAATTTCAGCTATTACCAAAATGGCATCAGGTAGAGGTGGATATTTTGACTACGGATTCCTGGATACTGGATCTGGGGTATAAAAATGTCCTGAATGCAGATTGTGACGTAGAGTAGCATAGCTGGGGAAACATGCTCAGGACAAGGATTCAGCAATCCAGAATCAGCTTCCTCAGCTAACACACAGCTGCTTTGGAGCTCAGTTTCCAACTCTCAAGTGGAGAGATGGACCTTGAAGAGTTGGGTTGTGTGTTGCGGTTCCTGTGATCACCAAAGGCTTAGTTGACTTTTCTCTGTGATGAAGGAGAGAGATCCAGGGGAGATAAAATACTCAGAAAAGAGGAAAACATTTTCAGGACAGTTTCTATGTACAGAGAAGCTACAATACTATCATCTTCATGAAAAACTTCCGTGGGAAAGGGCCTGGAGAACAAAGGACTCATGACATGAGACATGTTTAAAATAGATCATGCCTTTTGCCTTTGGAATCAGAAAGCTTGAGAAAAGGCAAACATGACCGGGAACCTATCCGAAGGACAAAATGAGGACCTTAGAACTAGAACTTGTTTTTCAATGTGAGAAGATGGTTTTGGAGCAACATGTTTTCTAGAGAAGAACATGACACAGTTGCATGGACAAGAATGGGGAAGGTGATGGATAGCACAGGACAGAGAAATAGGCTCTCAGGTGGTGGCTGTCTGGCTGGGACCAAATAGGATTTGAGGACAGCAGGAAAGAGGAAGTTGAGTGGCAAGAACCTTGATAACTGTTTAAAAATACTATCTAAGATATGTGGCACAGCTACGTAACAGAAATCCCTTTGGTAATGAAAAAGTGAGAAAACTGTGGCAAAGCAAAATCAAGTTTTAGAGGTTCCGAGATTACATAATTTAGGTTGGCATGAATCAGTTCTCTAAACAAGCAGACTAGATGCCTCTCCAAATGGTGCTGTCATATGACTCAAGTCAAAGTGCAGCATTTGTGCTAAGGGACATGCACCGTGGACAGACGGAGAAACATTGTGTCAGCTTGCTCGCACGTGGAGCTAAAATATCAATATCATAGAAAGAGAATGGAAGGGAGGTTATCAGATGACAGAAACAGACCAGGGCTGATCAAAAAATAAATTTTCAGTCAGACTGATGAATCAGTTTAAATGACTGCTCAGTGTGCTGACCACTGTTAATAATAATATAGTTCATATTTCAGAGCAGATAAAAGAACAGAGTTTCAACCTCTTCACCAAAAAAATATTAAGTTGGTGAGGCAATAGATATGTTAGTTTTGTTGACTCATTTCACAATGTATGGATAAATCAGAACAGCACACGTTCTCTCATAAATAACAAGTATTATGTATCAATTTAAAAACAGTATGGAAAAAAGGGTATGGAGTCATTGGACAGTGGATAAACCTGGAAAACCCTGGATTCATCCCATGATCAAGGTGAACTCCATCAGTGACACAGTGATATTGTGCACCTTTCATGTGACTCCAGGAGAATGCAACCTCACCGCCGCCATCTGCACCTAAAACTTCATCATCCTTGTCTACTCATGAGAACAATCTCAAAAATTGCCCCAAATCTAGGAAGAGTCAACAAAGGTTCTGGCCAGTGCTTCTTAAAACTGTCAGAATCATCAGGGGCAAGAAAAGCCTGAAAGAGTCTAGAGGAGCCTAAGTAGACAGTCACTAAATGCTACCTGGTGTCCTTCAGCGGACCTAGGAGCAGGAGAAGGAAAATGGGTGAAATAAAAAAAATGTTGACTTTAGTTAATAAACGAAGAAAAATTGGAGCAGACAGAGAAAAAGGGGGACTTTTTTATGCATCAAAGAAACTAATGTAGGACAGGCAAATGACCGTTACCAAGTTGCCAGAAGCTGACGGAAAAGAGCTATGTAAGGAAAGCTTACATGGAAAGACTCACCCACGGTA
The DNA here is from genome assembly GCF_000247695.1 of Heterocephalus glaber. The sequence goes on along the minus strand of NW_004624864.1, from coordinate 711,958 downwards.
GCTGAGAAGAGAGCTGTCCAACACATCCTTCTGACGTGGAGCTTCGTCTGAGGGGCTTCCAGTCCGTCACTGAGGGGTAAACAGGTGCCACCAAAGGAAGTAAAAATGCCCAGAAATGAAAGCGTCCCTTCCTCCACGATTGCCCCCAAACTCTGGTTTCTCTGTGAGTATGTAAGGTTTTCCATTGGTGATCACGGCACAATATAGAAAGGGCTTTTCCCGCCCTTATCCTATTTCTTGAATTTTTGCCTAAATTCATAAAAAATCCTCTGACCTCATTTGATTTCAAAGTGGTGAAACAGAAATACAATGACCCACATCTAAAATTAGCATTCTTCTGGCCTCTGACATATTCAGTCCTTCCCTGGACCATGCAGACTAGAAAGTCCCACCAGTGAATCCTTCACCCGGCAAACAGAAATTGAGCAGGTGGCAGGTGCAGAGTCTGAAGTATTGACCTCTTTGTCCCCTGTCCTCCCCATCCTGACCTCTTGCACAAATCTACTCACACACCAGGTTCCTATGAGCAGATAAACAGTCTTTCCTGGGGTGGAGAAAACAGAGGTAAAATGTAAGAAGAAGGGAGCAGAGCTCAAAGTGACTCCCATGCTCACCACCATCACAGGACACAGGATCTGGACAGTTTGTTGGAAAGGGAAGAGAGGTTGAAGATTAACACCTGCACTGCAAAGACAGGGCCTGCCCACCTTTCCATCATTGCCTGGTACAAATTCCAAGTGAGGATTCAGGACAGTAGAGCTCTGACGTGAGAAACATGAGCTTTCATTGTGGAGGGGATGCTCCACTGCTGCAGAAAACTAGTCTTCTGCCCCTCAGGGCCTGGCCTTTCGTAAGCCTTGTCCCCTGCCCATGGGCAGTGCTGGGCTCTCTGTGTCTCCAGATAGCTCCTGTCCTCTTGCTTTTGTGGGAACAGGACCTCTGGAGCATCGATGAAGTGAACGGTCCTTCCCACACCCCCCCTCCCAAGTGGACATTACAACTCTGGAGCTCCAGGGCCTCTTCCACCCATGCGACTGTCCGGAGGATCCACAGCTCTGTCTGAAGAGGCAAAGTTGAACTTTCTCCTCAGAGACTCTGTGGACATTCTTCAAGAATTTTCTAAACTTGGTGTGTGTCCTGTGAGTCCAGTAGGGGCATTGGTTCCATTTGAAAGCTGATCCCAGGGACCACCTCCCCTTGGGTTCTTTGAGAGCAGAGATAGCTCTGGAAACAGTAGTAATAAATAAAGCAAAGGTATTTAATGAATATTCAGCAAATGCCCTTCCTGTGCACTTCTGAATACTGCACTGGATATAAATTTGACCAAGATAATACCAGCCAAGTAGGAGAAAGACAGAGAAATATAAAATATAAAACTCAAACTTGATGCTTGTGTACTTATACTAACTCAGTGGGCTTTGCATATGTAAGGACTGACTCTGCTATCCTGTGGTGCTTTTCATGGGATAAGGAGAGAATGGGAAGGAAAAGCTGGGGAATCCATGCATTTCAACTTCTTGAAGGAAGGTGAAGTTGATTCTCTAAACATAGGTTTAAAAAAGTCACACAAAGGGGAAGCACATTGTATTATACAGGGAATTAGAAATATGTAGTCTGCAGCAAGGACTCCTCGTATTCATTTCAGTAATATCTTTTCGCCCATTGCTGACAAAGCTGATTTAATACCCTTCTGTGAAGACCTGAAATTGAATCAAAAATGTTCAAGTTCAGTTGAGCATTATATACATGATTTATTTCTTCAACTTCTAATATATCGATAAAGAGCCAGTGGAATGAGTTGGTGAATTTCTGGGAAAATAGAGCATGATTCCAAACTTTTATGCTCACATGGGAACACAAAAATCTGGGATTCATGCATTAAAGTCAGTGTAGATTTTCTAGAAGATTTTCTCTTCATGTGGGGGTGGCATCAAATATCCTTCCCATAGCGCAGGAGAGTCAGTTTTCTTCATGTGAACATTTGATGTCAGAATTAACACAGCCTGTAACACAAATCACAACATTGTAAGTGACTCGCACAAATAATCTTGAGGTTCCTTTCTGGCTCAGCTAATGCCTTTAATACCAGAATTTACTCTTTCACCTCTCAGTTCAGGCTCAAGTGCTGGACTTCCCAGGCATTCTTTATATCATGCAGGATGGAGAAAACACGGTCAGTGCCAGATGGTAGCCTGAGATGCTGATGGCCAGGTGGATCAATCTCATACATGGATGCAGCTGTCTGATGAATCAGGTAACCATGTGTTACAGACAGTACAGAGCTTTTCTTCAAAACTAGTTGCTAATGCTGATGGCAACAGCATCTCTGAGTCACGGTTTATTGTAGCAACTAATATAGCATGGCAAGAGCTATGCTGGCCCAGAATGGGAGAAATTTTCATGAAACTAAGGAAAATTCTGGTCCTTCTTCCACAACTCAGTGTGATGTGGACTTGACAGGGTCAGTGGGGGAACCAGAACAACACAAAAGCTTGGGCATCCTATACCCAAGGCCACCTCTCTGCTCAATCACACAGGAGATTAGTGGGAGAAACATTTCTCAGCCTTGTAAACTACTCTAGAGTAGATAGGATTAGAGACTCAAACACTAAGGTTTGAAGCTTACTCTGGAATTTGCCTCATTCTCAAAGGCTTTGCCCAGAGAAAATAAAATACTTCACTCAACAAAATTACACAGTCATAAGTAACTTCTGGGAAACTTGTATTTCTGGAGCATTAGTAATGCAAACCCTACACTGGAGTAATGTGATTCAGTCCATCTGTGGTGGGAGCATTTGGAGGTGTAGCGTATGGTGTTCCCTGGAAGTCATGAAAAAGGAAAATAAACACAGAAAGATGCAAATGTGCACCAATGGTCTCATCATACTATTGCCATTTTATTATTTGCCTGTGAATTTTGTCTGCCCCTGGGTCTCTGGGTAATAAAAGGAATAAGTAGCTGTTGGGGTTTTATCAGCCCTTCCTCATTCTGCAATCTGTTTTGGTTGGGATCTGAAATATACCCCCAAAGTCTCCCCTGTTTAGAAGGTGAGCTTTTGGAAGGTGACTGGAAATGGAGGCGCTGTATTCATCACTGCCGAGCTCATAGGTGGAGGTGCTGTTACTTGGTGGGCCAGGTTGGAGGAGCTGGTTCCTCGGGGCTGTACCTTTGGAGGGTACACCTATTGCTCTGGCTATTCTGTCTCTCTACTTTCCAGCTGGCTGGTTAGAACAGCTCTCCTCTGCCAAACCCTCGTGCCAGGCCATTTCTACCTTGAACCCAGCCATCCATGGACTGAACCATCTGAAATTATGATCCTAATAAACCCTTCCTCCTTTACGTTGCAAGAGTCGGGTGTATTGTCCCAGAAACAGAAAAGCTGACAATACAAACCCTTCACACTTGGACGACACTCCTGCCCTACTGGTTCCCAAGCCTCTTTCTTGGTCTCTTTCCTCATTCAATTTCCTACTTTCCTCTCAGTGTGACCCTCTCTCTACTTATAAACAGGAGGATCTGCTGCGGGGCTCAGGGTGAGACATAGGCTGGTTTGCACAACTGACACAGAAGTTGCATCCCTGACATTTCTTCAGGAACTGAGGGAAGTTTTCCATAATACATTGAGTAAAATCCAGCATCACTGGACTCCTCCCCCTTGTCAAGAGTTCTCTGATCAAGACTTAGAGAAGGTAGCCTTTGAGTGGGTAAGGATGGGAATCAAACACTGTTCTTTAGCCATTGTGATAGGCAGAATTCTGAGACACGCATCACCCACACCTATACCTGAAGATAGGATGGGCTGTCTCTCCTGTGAGTAAACATCTGAGCAGTTGAATTTGAATGTATCAAAAAAGACATATTTTGGGTTAATCATGTTTAACCTTGTGAGCCCTTTCTTGTGTCATTAGTGTTATTATTATTATTTTAGTGCAGGTTTGCAGTACATAACGTTTAAATTCCTTCTGTGGACTTGGTACATGTATATAACACAGCTTAATTCTTTTTTTTTTTCATCCTTTTCCCCTTCCCTTCCTTTCTCTTCTGTCTTTTAATCCCATTCCCATTTGAGAAAGATTGATTTCCTTATTTTCTGTTACCTATCTTTTATTTTGCTTGTTATACCATGCAGTATTTAAGCTTGTGTGTCTAATTTATTTCATTTACGTTATGGTCTCAAGATGTATCCATTTTCCTACATGTGAGTCAAGTTTATAACACAGTAGTACTTATTATACATAAATACCAGATTTCTTCATCCATTTTTCCACTGATGGACATATAGGCTGCTTTCAAGATTTAGCTCTTATGGGTTATGTTGTCATAAACATGGGTGTGTATGTAATTTAATGTCTTTGACTCTTTCAGGAAGATACTTAGAAAGGGAATAGCTGGGTCAAATGGAATTTCTCATTTTAGTTTTTTGAAGAATCTCCATAGTGATTTCCATAGTGGTTGTACTACTTTGCACTCCCATCAACAATGTAAAAAGGTTCCTTTTACCCCACAGCCTTGTCAGCATTTGCTATTATTTGATTTTGGGATGGTAGTCATTCTTCTGAGGTAAGAGGGAATCATGGTATTGTTTTAATGTGCATTTCTTTAATGGCAAGTGATGTCGAGTATTTTTCATATATTTATTGAGCAGTTGTATTTTTTCTGTGAAGTGTCTATTCATTTGACTTGTCCATATTGTGATTTGGTCTTTTATTTTGAGGGTCCAATTTTTTAAGTTCTTTATGTATTCTAGATATTTGTCTCTGTCTCAGGAGTAGCTGGGAAATATTTCCCCATTCTGTTGGTTTTCTTTTTATACTCTGTTGGTTGTTTCTTTTGCTTTGCAGACACTTTTTAATATGATGTGATTCCATTTGTTGAGTCTCCATACCATTTCCCATGCAACTAGAAGGTCCTATGATTATAAGGGTTTTGCCTATTTTATCTTCCAGCAGGTTAAGTGTTTCTGTTTTAACATTTAGTTCTTTGATCTAATTCAATTTTAATTAATACATTGTGAGAGATATGAGTCTAGATCCAATCTTCTGCATATGGATAGTCAGTTTCCCCAACACCATTTATTAAAGACACTATGTTTTCTAATGTAAGTTATTGGCCTTTTTGTCAAATATCATGGAGTTGAAGTCTTTGGGAGTTGTTTCTGCATGTTGTATTTTGTTCTACTGATTCTTATGTCTGTTTTTGTGCCTTTATCATGCTATTTAAAAAAAAAATCACTGTAACCCTGTAATACAACTTTAAGTCCAAGATGGTGATGCCTCCTGCTTTGCTCTTTTTAATGAAGACTGCTTTTGCTATCCTGGTTCTCTTCTGGTTCCATACGAATTTTAGGGCTGTTTTCTTCAGTTCTGTGAAGGATGGTATTAGTATTTTGATTGAGGTTGCATTAAATCTGTATATCAATTTTGGGAGTATGGCCATTTTGACTCTATTGGTTCCGCCTATCCAGTAATGGGAGATATCTTTCCATTTTCTGATGTCCTCTTTGATTTCTTTTTTCAGAGTACTGTACTTTTCTTTGTAGAGATCTTTCACTTCCTTAGGTAGATTAATTCCTAAGTATTCAATTTTTCTTGGTGTTATTGTGAATGGTGATTTCCCCCCTAACTTCTTTCTCAGTTGTTCATTATTAGTGTACAGGAATGCTATTGATTTTTGTTTGATTTTATGTCTTGCTATATTACTAAATTTAGTTATTCTAGGAGTCTTTTGGTGGATTTTGGGGTTTTCTCTGTAGAGTATCATGTCATCTGCAAATAATAATAATTTGACTCTTCCTCTTTTATTCATATCCCCTTTATTTGTCTTTCTTACCTAATTGCTCTTGCTAATGCTTTGAGAACAATGTTGAACAGGAGTGGTGATAGTAGAGATCCTTGCCTTGTTGCTGATTTTAGAGGTAAATCTTTCAGTTTTTCCTCATTTAATATGATATTGGCAGAAGGTTTGTCACAAATGGATTTTATTGGTTTGAAATAAGGTCCTTCTATAGCTATTTCCTTCAGTATTTTTTTCATGAAAAGATTTTGGATTTTGTTAAAGGCTTTCTTTGCATGTATTGAGATGGTCATGTGATTTTTGTCCTTGCTTCTTTTTATGTGACGTAGTACATTTATTGATTTGTATGTGTTGAACCATTCTTGCATGCCTTGGATAAATCCTACTTGGCCATGATATATTATCATTTTGTGATTTGTTGTACTTTGTTTGCCAGTATCTTGTTGAAGATTTTTGCATTTATATTTGTTAGAAAGATTGGTCTATATTTGTCTTTTATGATTGAATTTTTGTCTGGCTTTGGAATCAGTAATAATAACTTTAGGAATGAGTTTAGGAGGACTTACTTCCTTTAAATTTCATTAAAGACTTCAATGAGTATTGATGTTAGATTATCCATGAATTTTTTGTAGAATTTGGTCATGAATCCATCAGGTCTTTGGTGTTTCTTGGTTGGTAGGTTTTTTATTACTGCTTTGATTTCATTCCTTGTTATTGGATTACTCAGCATTTAAAAATCTTGGCTCAGTTTTGATAATTCATAGGTATCTAGGAATCTTCATGTCTTCTCAATTCTCCAATATATTGGCATACAGGTTTGCAAAGTAGGTGTTAATAAACTCTTAGATTTCAGCACTGTCCATTGCTGAAAATTCATATGTTATGTAGAAAAATTCAAGGAATAAGAATTTGAAGAGAACACATTTCCTTATGATCCATTGTTATGAGATTGTTATGAGATTTCACCTTTTTCATTTCTAATTGGATTGATTTTAGTCTTTTCTTGTCTTTTTTGGTTAGATTGGCTAAGGTTTTGTCTATTTTGTTTATTCCGTTGAAGAACCAACTCTTTGATTCTTTGTATTTGGGAGGGCTTCAATTTCATTGATTTCTGCTTTGAGCTTTATCATTTCCTTCCTTGTACTATCTTTGGCTTTGGATTGTTCTTATTTTTCTAGGACCTTGATGTGCACCATTAGGTTATCTATTTGGGCTCACTCTGTTTTCATGATGTGGGCATTCACAGCTGTAAACTTTCCTTTTAAAACTGCTTTCATTTTGTCCTATAAACCATTATGTTTTACTTTGAGCAAATGTCTTATTTCTTCCTTCATTTCATTTGTAACCAATTGTTTATTTACAATGCATTGTTCAGTTTCCATGCATTTGCATAATTTCTTTTGTTGTTGATTTCTAGTTTCATTGAGCTATGATTTGATAATATGCATGGCACAATTCCAATTATTTTGTATTTACTTAAGCTTGTTTTATTGTCTAGTTTGTGGTACATTTTGTACCAGGGATCGAACTTGGGTCCTTGCACTTGTACAGCAGGTGGTGAAACCACTGAGCTAATCCCCGGCCCATGTGGTACATTTTGAAAAAAGTTCTATATGATGCTAAATGTAATTTTTGCTGTTGTTGGATGGAACACTCTGAAGATTTTTATTAAGTCCATTTTTAGGAAGATTCATTCAACTCTGATATTTCTTTGTTGATTTTCTGTCTAGTTTATCCACCTAGTTTTGATAGTGGGGCATTGAGGTCACCACTACATGTCTGGCTTTGGTTTCCTCCCCTTCAATGCCCCAGGATCAGCTTTGGGGGAGTTGGGAGTTTTGGGAAAGCAATTTTTTGTCTTGTCTTCTTGTATTTGTTTTTCGTTTGTTTATTTTTGTGTTAAGCCTTGTGGGTTGATTGTAGTGGAAACTTTTCTTTTTGACGTGGAGACCTCTTTAGTTATTGTCTACTTTCCAGAGATACTCTCTGAGCATGCTGTTGGCCTTTACCTCTCTCCCAGGATCCAGCCACCTATATTTACTTAGGATGGGAGGTTGCAGTGTATTTGCCCAGTACTCAGTTCTTCAGGAATGGAACACAGTGTTACTAATGATCGCAAGGCAATCTAGATGTTAGCATCCCAAGAAAACTAATTAACCAATCAATGTCTAGTGATCCCTTTTTGGAATGCTCACAATAGTGAATCATAATGAAATGAGTTCTTTTCAAATTGTTGTTCCTTGAATTTTTCTACATAACATATACAAATTTCATGCAAAAATTAAAAAATTTAAATTCTTGGCATAAATATGAATACCTATACCACCTGGGGTATAGTAGTAAAATCAGCATCAATTACAGAGTCAAATTGAGTATTGACAAACCTTAAGGATCAATAATAATCCATTCTTGGCTATAGAATAGAGATCTAGAATGAACATGAAGGTAAAACTCTAATATTGACCTACAATAATTATCTACTAAATGAAATAACTTTACTTCTACTTATAATAAAATGGTATTCAATGGCAATAGCATGAAGTTAACTAGCTACCTAGAGACTATAAAGTGTAGTAGTTGTACTAGTGAAGGTAGAAGGGTATGGGGAACCAGAGAATACAAAAATAAAAGTTGAGATGAATAATGTGATATGAGATGGAGAAGAGAAATGTGAGATGGGGCCCTATTGCAGAGTAAAAGTATATGAATAGTGTTAGAGAAACAGCACAGTAGAAAAATATAAACAGAGAACAAAGTACAGGAAATACAAGAAAGAGAAAAAAGTAGAAAGGGGAAAGCAAAAATTAAAGAAACTAAAACAGGAAAATAAAGGAAAAAACCTGCAGAACTACCAATGACTCAATAAAGGAAAGATAAAAATAAAAAAAAAAACATGTCAAAGAGCTTGAGTCAAAGAAAAAATTCCTATGTTTTTGAATGAGTAGTTTCTTTCTAAGATCTGCATTTGTGACATCCAGCTGGACATGATTTTCTCATACTATCTTTAGGACCTGTGGGTTTCCAAGTGCCCTCTCCGGTCCAGAGGCCCCTCTGTTCGTTCACCCAAGACTGCAGTTACCATCAAAGCCAAGGCATGCCCTTGGTCCCATTGGTAGGTAGGAAATGCAATCAGCCCTCGTGTCAGCTGGATGCAGGTTGTGGGGCAGGAGTTCAAGCTGACTGTTGGACTTCTTAATGCCGACAGTTATGGAGTCTGGTTGCTTCCTTCTCTTCTCAGGAATTATCCTCACCCAGGATTATGCTGAAATATTCTCTACACTGCTGCTCTCAATGCAGATGTACATTTTCATGAGTTCTATAACTGAGAGGGAATGGGTTCTGCCACATGAGCGTGGAAATGGACTAGAAGGTTCAGATTGGACCACAACCCTGGCTAAGTCCATGAGCACAGCCTCGTAAGACACTGAGACAGGAACCCAGCTAATTAATGCCCAGAATCTTGACACATAGAAACTGTGTGATAATAAACATATATTTCAGGTAATTGCTGATAGAACAATAGAAAACTACTAGAGAGATCTTCAAATAAATATCAGTACTCACCTCACTGAGGCCACAACGGGTTACTTTGTATCCAAAGACAGAGAGACATTGCAATGCAGAATTCCAGCACACTTAAAATGAGCACCACACTATTCATACCCTAAAAACATACATTCATAGAAAAGGATCATGATGGATAGATGACAGGTTCCAACATTTAACACTAATTACAATGGTGAAAGAGTAAAAGTTTTGTTTGAGAGTTTGGATTCTGGCAAAATCTATTGCCAATTCTTGGCTTACTAACTGCCCCTTATTTAGATATTAATTAGACTCCTAAATGAAGGAAAGTTCTATTTTTTAATCACTTCTGATTTCCCAAAGTAATTCAGCAGTTACAGGATGGTGATTTTTGATTTTGCCAGAGCCAGCTCTCTCAGATTTGTTTCCACAGCGGTATCCCATCAAAAGAAGAAGCACACACCAGTAAAATGGGCATGGTCAGAGAACAGTGATTTTTCAATCTGAGAAGGGTGATAGATATGATGATATTCAATTGGCAGAAAAGTGGAGCTGATTGCAGTGATTACAATTCCCGCTGCAGCCAGCACAGAGCTGGTGATGATGTTCAATCCTAGGCTGGTATGGACCTAGAAAAGAATGACAATCAATTAAGCAATCCAAAATATTTTCAGGTACATGTCAATCATTTTCCACCTTCAATTTGTTATCTGTTAGGCCACATCAGTACCTGGGACCAGCATCAACGTGAGCTAGATCTCATGTCAAGTTTTGTTTGAATGAACCTGGTTGACATTTCTTCTCAGGAATTCTCTGTATTTTCATGAAGATTCCATCAGAAGCTACCTTGCCAAAAGACTCAGTCTTATACCAGTAATTCTGTTACCAGCCAGCTGTTTGATTAAAACTGTTGAAAGACAGTTCCAACCAAGTAAAACTCACACTTCTTAATTCTTAAAAAACAAACATAATCTGGTTTGCACATATTTTCCTCTGGATCCAGAAGTTGCCTTTTTATTCTATTGATTGTTCCTTTGTTCTGTAGATAATTTTAGTTTGATGTAGCCCCAATTTATTCTTGCTTTCGGTGCTTGTGCTTTTTGGGTCATAACCAAAATTTGGAGTCATAACCACACAATCCTTGTCAAACCCATTTTCAGGAGCTATTTTTCTAGTTCCTGATAAGTTCTATGGTTTTAGATCTTAGTAATTCTGTGTAGAAGCATGATTCTTAGCTCTTATTATTGCATTTTACATAAAGTGGAGTCAACTAAGTATTTTCCTAAAACAAATTATCGATGGTGAATTGTGGCTGTTTTGAATCCTTAAATTAATTGGTAAAGAAAGGCATCTTTATAATATACAATTTCCTTTTCATTTACCTAGTCCATTTCTCCATTTATTTTGAATAGTTCCTGCATAGAAATTTTAAACTTCTTTTTTAAAGACATGTACTTAATACTAGTTAGTTATTTTGTTGTTATTATAAATTTTATAGAAATTCCAGTTGTGTATAGGTGGCTTTTGTATAGTGAACATACACGTAGAAAATGGGCGTGGTTCCTCTTAAATTCTCAGTGCTCTGCTGTGGATTCTTTTAGATGTATTATGAACACAATAGGGTTATCTGTAAATAATTAAAGTTTCATCTTTTTCTTTGTATTCTATTTTTCCTATTTCTTACCTAAATGACCTGCTTTGATCTCTAGTACATTATCAATATAAATTTAGTGTCTAAAATATATATCTGACAAGAGGTCAATTTGCAGAATTCATAAGGAACTCATATAAGTCAACAGCAAGTATAAATAATTTAGTTTTTAAATAAGCAAAGTACCTGAATAGCCATTTTCAAAGAAGATATTTAAGCGGCCAGTAGCTACATGAAGAGGTTGCCAACATAACTAGTCATGAGTTAAATGAAAATCAATACCACAATTTTATGTTACTTCTTACATTTTGTGATAGCTATTATCCAAAAGAAACAAATACATTGTAGATAACAATGGTGAGAATGTACAAAAGGTAAAGCCTTACCCACTGTTAGAGGGAATGCATTGATACAGGTAGGTGGAAAACTATGCGAGGTCTTAAAATATTAAAAATAGAACTGTCACATGACCCAGCAATCCCTCCTCTGGGCACATATCCAAAAGAAATTAAAATGGGACCTTGTAGAGATATCTGCACACCCATGTTCATTGAAAAATTATGCATAATTGCCAAACAGGGGGAAAACAGTCATTTGACTGATGAAACATAAAGTGTGAAAGCTGTGCATCTATATTAGGTGTCTCCAGAAATCACGTTATGTGTGTACAGATGCAGTGGATTTTGGGTTTAAAAATGAAGGCAATCCTGCCACATACAATCATTTTAATGATCCCAGAGTTCATTCCTGAAGTTAAATAAGCCCAACACAGATTGTCATAATCAGTTCATTAGGTTTGTCTGTGTGCATGTGTATGTGTACACACCTTAAATATATCCATTTTAAAATTTAAAAGTAATTTAAAAAAGTAAAATGTTAACTAAGAAATTCATTTATGCTGCAGAAGTATACATACAAGATCCATCCAGTCTCTCTAGGTAGAAAAAAAAAATGAGTAAGAGTGAGGAAATACTGCGCACCAGACCTCTTGTAGTTCTAGTTCCTCCTGCTACTGACAAGGATCCTGAAATAATAAACTAGGAATACGAGGGAAAATGTATGTAAGCTTCAAATAAATACATGAAGTCATAACTAAAACTGATTCATAAATGAGATAGATATGTAAAACAAATGAATTACCTTAGAAAAATTAAATTTGCAAATAATTGTTCTTTCTGGCAGAAAGAATAGAGGAATTCAACTAGATGGCTTTTTGATTGAATTTATCAAGCTTTTCAAAAAACCTAATTATAATGGTATCCAACTGTTTGTGAGCATTGATAGATAAATGAATTCCACATACACACTAACATTAATATGGTAGGAAAATTAATATGATGTTACGACAAAAAAGAATCTGAAAACTATAATAATTTGAAATGTCTTTTATATGTTGTAAATAAAATAATGGCAAAGAAAAAATTTAAATTCCTTTTTAGATGATCACTAGAATATACTGATATATTTTATTTCATTAATTGGACAATTATTTTTTATTTAGATAAAATGGCTAGAGTCAACTCATGTGGACTTTCTGCCTTAAACTATTCAATCCTTGAATTTCTTTTTGGGTTTAGTTTCTAAGTTTGGTTTTAGAAATCTCAAAGAGGCCACCGTACCACCGCCCCAGAGCACTGAGGAGGTGAGTCATGCGGGCGCCAGCACATCGCTACAACCCCAGCTGTGCTGAGCCATTACCTAGATCCACACCAACTTCAGAGTTGCAGGGGCCATAAAGGACATTGTCATGAGCTTGAGAAGATAGAGCAGAAGTGAACAACTGAAAGAGGGCCTCTCTGAGGACCCTTGATGAAAATTAAAGCCCACCAGAAAAGTGAAGAAAATCTCTGCAATAAAGGCACACTAGACCCACTTAGTTGGGGGAGCAGCTGTGTGGACCAGAGCAGCACGGCTGCAAGCATATTCCAGGGAGGGCTCTGCTCCAACCCCAGAGGCTTGGGCACACTGGCCCAAGGCAAAGGTCCACCTGGAAAAGAGCTGCACAGGCACACAAGCAACAGCCAGAGGTTTGCCCCAGTAGCATCAGTAAGTGCACAAGACCCTAGCCAGAAGCTTCCTCACGCAACAGGAACTGGGGTGCACAGCCCCTAGCCTAAGGTCCTCCTAGACAATAGCCACATAGGGGCCCTAGCCAGAGGCACACCTAGATACCATCCCAAGTGTGCACAGGCCCCAGCCAGAAGCCCACCCAGACAACAGGTCAGCTCAGGGATCCAGAAGGCCACAAATCTGAACCCAGGAACTGGTGTAAGGTGAGCAGCAGAGAAAAGGCTGCTTGGTGGCTTGATGAGAATTGAAAACCACTGGGTGAGCAAAAAGTTGTCTCAACAAAGGCACAGCAGGCTGCATCTGTTGAAATGAGAAGACATGTAAACAAGTCTCAACACCAGACTTGCAGATCACCTAAGGCAACCCCAAAGGGAAAGGAGATGGAATAGTCTGATACTCAACCACCTAGACTCCCTGAACTGGCAGAAAAAGAGGATCTGGAAAAAATGAAATCAGAAATAATTTCTAAGACAACAGTAGAGTTTGTGCCCATAGTGCAAGAGATGATTAATAAATGTAGAGAGGACACAGATAAAAAAAATAGGGGAGCTGAGGAACATGATGGAATCCCAACATAGGAAACAAATAGGATCCATAAAACAGAATCAAACAGATTTCCAGGAGATTAAAAACTCCATTGAAAGTTTACACAGCAAATGAGCCAATGTGAGGATGGAATTTCAGACATAGAAGATAAGATTGCAATTAGTGACCAGGAAAAGAAAAATTTCTTTAAAATGGTAAGAGACCATGAGAAATCAATCTAGCAGCTGCTAGATGATGCAAAGAAGAATAACATCAGACTGATCAAAGTCAATGAAGAAACAGGAGAGAGTGCAGATGACATAAAAAAACTGTTTACAGAAGTGATGGCAGAAAACTTCCCAAGTAGGGGAAAAGAACTTGACATACAGATAAGTGAGGCATATAGGACTCCAAATAGCCTTGATCAAAAAAAATCTACACCTAGGCATATAATTGGTAAGATTCCAGAAGCCCAACAGAAGAATAAAATTCTGCAAGCTGTTAGAGAAAAGAAACAAATCATATACAAAGGAAAGCCCATCAGAATCACAGCAGACTTCTCAATGCAAACACTCAAGGCAAGAAGAGCTTGGAGTGACATATTGCAAGCCCTAAAGGAAAACAGCCTCCAACCCAGATTGATGTACCCTGCAAAACTACCTTTCAAAACTGATGGTGAATTAAGATACTTTCATGACAAAGAGCACATTAGGAACTTCATGAACAGCAAAGCAGCACTCCAAAAAATTTTAGACAATATCATAGGAAAAGACAATGAGGATCACAACCTCAGGAAGCCCAGCAGAATGAATCTGTCAGGCACAACAAGAAATTAAATGCAAAGGGGGAGAATCTAACAAAAATGTCATGACGATGATAAGTCAATACGTGTCTGTACTGGCTATTTATCATCTTCTTGTGTCTACTTTTTAATTGAGTTGTCTATCAATGAGCTGTAAGAGTTCTGTATATATTCTGGTCATAGGTTCTATGTATTATAAATATGGTCCGTTTAAGGACTACTTTTCATTTTCTTAACGATGTCATTTAAAGTTCTAAATTTTGATGGAATCTCATTTATCAATTTTTTCCTCTTATAAATCATGTTCTTTGTATCCTAGGAAATTCTTGCCTACCCTAAATTCATGAACATTTTCCCTTTCTTCTTAAAGTTTTGTAGTTTTAGTCTTTCATAGTTAAGTTCATAGATACTTTCAAGTTATCTTTATGCATGGAAATAAAGGGTTGAGTTTAATCTTTTACATACAGATACCAGGTGTTCTAGTATAATTGGCTGAAAATACTATCTTTTCTTCTGCTCTTGAGTTGAGTTTATGTTCTATAAAATGTTAATGTTAAATAATCTTTCAAAAATCAGTGGACCATATATGTATGGTTCTATTTCTAGATTCTCTTTTATTGCATTGATCTATATGTCTTTCCTCATTGCCTTGATTACTATAGCTTTAGAAGAAGTCTTAAAATTAGGTAATAAATGTCTTCCAACACTGTTCTTTTCTTTTTATTTTTCCAGGTCCTTTCTATTACTAAATTTCAAAATCCAATTCATTTATAGCAAGAATACATAGACCTGAATTTTTATATATACCTTGTGTTTTCTAATCCTGCTAAATTCAAATACAAGTTCTAGGGGCTCCTAGAGATTTCTTAGTATTTTCTCTGTAGATGATCATTTCATCTACATATAAAGATTTTAATTCTACCTTGCCAATCCTATGCTATTTATTTATTTTTACTGCTAGACTATTTTGTTTTGGGCCTAGGCTTCAAAGTTTAATGGACAGATGAAGAGTAGGCATATTTACCCCTGTTCCCCACCTTGGGGAAAAAGCATTGTATCTTTCCCATTCATATAAGGTGTTTTGCTGGAAGTATGCAGTACATGTCTTTTATCTGTTGAGAAGGTTCTGTTCTACTTCTAGTCTCCTGATAGCTTTTACCATAAACAGCTGTAGAATTTAGTCCAATACTTTTTCTGCAACTACTGACAGGATCATATGGCTTTTTCCTTTCTTTTGTTAAAATGATGACTTATGGGGGTGGATTTTCCAATCCTGAACCAACACTGCCATCCCTATAATAAAACCACTTTGTACATACTGCCAGATCTGACTTCTAATAGTTTGTTTTGTTAAACAAATTTTTATTTATTCTTATACTTTTCTATATCGTTATCCAGTTTTAGTATTAGCACAATGTTGATTTCCTAAAATGAGGGGAGATGTGTTCCTTCTTTTTTCTGCTTTAAATGTTTGATATAATTTATTAGTTAAAATGTATATAACCTGTTGTTGTCATATAGGTAGGTTTTCAAGCTAAGAACATACTTTCTTTAATAGGTGCTATTCACATTTTATATTTCTTCCAGAGTCAGTTTCATTAATTTGTCTTCCAAGGTACTTCATAGAAGTTGTCAAATTTATTTCTAAAAAGATTTTTGTAATATGCTTTCTATATCCTTTTAAATTATGTAAAATCTGTGCTAATGTTCTCTAAATCTTTTAATTTAAAACATATATAATTGATATTGTGTAATAGGTAGAAAAGTTCTAAATGAGTAGGGGAAGTGGGAGGGGTAGGGGAAAGAAGGGAAAAGAAAAAATTTCAGAAAAGGAAAAAAATAGAAACAAAGGAAAGGGTGGAGGGGGTAAAGGAGGGCAAGGGATTGGGGAAAAAATAAGAACCAAGATGCATCATGTAAAGGTACAAGATCCCAATGATCAATGTAACTGTATTTTATATGTAAAACGTACCAATAAACTTAATGGAAAAAAATCTCAAAGAATTTCATAAAAATGCAAAAATTGATAGATTTGATAAATAGTTTGCTAATTCTCAACACATTTCCAATGCAGGACTGAAATAATTTATGTAAACTCACTGACTTCTAGTCAAAGAAACTGCACAATCACTTATTGTATACATGAAATGCACATGAATAAAACTACAATGTTCCAAAAGCATGCAAAGTAAAATTTGAACAAACAAATTAACATGGAGATATTTTTTGTGAGATTCCATTAAAAAATAGATAGCTGTACTAAAGAAGCCTAAATCAAGAGAAGCTCACAATTGTTTGGGATATTGCTGCTCCTACATTATAAAGGAGAAAAAAAGACTTACCTTACAGGTGAAGATTTGAAAATAAAACTGAAAGAGTAATGGAAGGTGGCAGCAAAAAAAACTCCCTGTCTAAGCAAGAGGTCTTCTAGTGGGACACACAGGTGATAGCTCAGCTGACCGACAGCTCCTGCATCTTCTGCGCTCACAGAGAATGGCTTGAATTACATAAACTGGAGGCCAAAGTGGGCTTGGAGAGAAAATGAAGCACAAATTAGACAACTAGAGTGGTGAGATGTGTGCAGTTCTTGAATTATGTTGATGCCATGTGAGTTCTGATTCCTGTACCATCGTAATAGTGTGATCTTGGGGAAATCATTTACTCTAAGTCCAATTTCTTAACCCATAAAATGAGGACAGTGATAAATCCTCTCTCAGAAGTCTCTCGTGATGGCTCAAAATGGAACTGCACGTCTAAAAAGCAGTGGATTGCCCAGATCATAGTGAGGGTTTAAGAAGAATTATTATTGGTGTTAGTAGTGTTTGATATCTAAACTGTATGGCACTTCCGGGGAGTGGATCTGCACTCACTGTCTTCCATCTGCACTTCTGCGGATACAGGAGGAGGAGCAGAACTCAAGACCTGCCATCAAGCTCTCTCCAGTTCATCCTCAGGGATCAGTGGAAGCCCCTGCCACACTTGAATGGTTTCACAAATTCCAGCATAAACACAGTTTATAAATTTTAATTTTCTTTCTTTAGAAAACAAAACATGATACTTTAGACTCAACTTACATTTCCAAATTTTAGGAAAAATTCATGTTTTATCTTAAGAAAAGATTTTAAAAGTTTTTTTTCTTCAAATTCGAGTTTTAATTTAATTTTAATTATAGGTATTATTAAACTTGGGAAACAAAGTTTATCTAACAGCTTTTCTATCTTTTAAGATAACCAATTGTTAAGATTTGATTTGATGGGCCAGATGTTATAAATGGCCTGCATATCAGCCGAGTCTCCTCTTTTATATTAAAGGCCCTTCTCTGTCCAGTTTCTCATGATCTCATAAGAAGTGTGACTGCTCTCAAGCCCCAGGCGTGGATCTTGATTATTTCAAGCCAATAGTAGGAAAGCAGGACAGAGTCAGATGGAGATTCCAAATCTCAGGATATTAAGGAGGATGTTACCTCCCGGTGTCTGAGAAGGTGCTGCACTCACCACCACGGGCCCCCAGACACAATGGGGTGTGGGTGGAAAGAGGGCACCAAGACACTCATTAGGATTCCGAAGCTGAGCTTCATGCGGGCGGTCATAATCTGCACAATCTAGAAATGATGAAAGAAGTAAATACTGATGATGCACCATAAAGTGACCTTTGCAACCCTTTTCCCCCAGCAGTCAAGATTCCCACTTATCCCATGTCTTGACATAGCCAGATGACTTTCCTAATATTTTCTTGTCATTTTTTTCACAAAAGAACTGTGTACCTACTAACTTACAGAAAGCATCTTCTGATAATTAGTCATTGCCTCTGTAATTTTATGGTTAGAAAGAGTTTGCTGAAAGCTGCCCAGAGGTGCTTTTCTGGTACTCACGATGCTGTTTCAACCACAGCTGTTTCTCTCCTTTGTCACATGCTCAGGGAGGAAAGATCCAGGACTTAGGAAGCATTTATCCCAGCAAGGAGAAATAACCCAATTAAAACAGTATGTGCAGGGGAAGGAAAATGAAGAGAGAATATAATCTTCCTGGAGTCTGGAGCTTGTGAATATAATTGTGTGTACAGGCGTCCAAAGTGAGAGGCGTTAGAGTAAAATAATCTTACTGCATTGAAAAGGATTCAAAGAAAATAAAATGAAAACAACTTATTAAGATTTCTGAGATACAGCAAAAGCAAGGCTTGGAGGAATGTGTGTAGCATGGAGTGAAGATATTAGAAAGGAGGAGTGATGTTAAGCCCATCACCTAAGCTTCTGCCTCAGGACACTGTACAAAGAATGGCAAGTTACATTCAAAGTAGCCAAAGTAAAAAGGAACTTGATTAGAAGTCCATGAAGTAAAGACAGGAAATTGTATACAAAATCAGTAAAATCAAAAGCTGTCTTTTAAAAGGTAAATGAAACCAATAAGCTTCTAGCAAAGCAAACTAAGGAAAAAAAGAGGACACAAAGTATTGCTATCAGAAATGGAGATGGGGGGATCACCACAGATATTAAGCAACAATGAGGAATACTATGAATAACTCCATGCCCATGGATTTGAAAACATACATACAATAGATGTGTCCTTGAACACACAAATGTCAAAAGTCATAAAAGAGAAAAGTTGCATGACTCCTGTGTAATTCCGGCTGTATGATTTTTTTGGAAAAGGCAAACTTTGGGGGTAAGAAAAGATCAGTGGTTGCCAGGGCCTGGGGGAAGGAAAGGCTGAGTAGGGAGAACACCGAGGCCAGCTAGGGCAGTGACACTACTTCGCATAATACTGTTATGGCAACCATAGGCTGTTATACACACGTCAAAATGCACAGCATACACAATGCAAAGAGCAAACCCTAATACAAGAACGAACTTTGCATGCTTTGGGGATCAAACCCAGGGCCTCACATAAGCTAAGTGAGCATTTTTCCAGGGAGTTGTATCTGCTGCTGAAGTAGGAACCTCAGACCCCAATGATGTGTCCGTGTAGGTTCATCAGGTGTAACAGATAACAGCACTCTGGCGAGGGAGGCTGGTAATGGGAAAGATACCTATGTGTGGAAGTCGTGAGTATTTAGGGTGTCAGTGTACCTCCTTTTCAGTTGTGCTGTGAATTTAAAACTGCTCTAAGAAAAATCTATTTAAAAATCTAAGCAAGTTGTGGTGGTGCAGGCTTGCAATCTCAGCACTATGGGTGGCTGTAAAAAGATGATGGCAAGTTCAACCGCAGCCTGAGCAACTTAGGGATTTAGTGAGAGTGTATGTCCAAAAAATTGGCAGGGAGCTGGGGCTGAAGTTCAGTGTGAAGGCCCTGGGTTCAATCCCCAGTGCAGCCAAAAAAATCTGCATCAATTTGTTATAAAATGAACACTAGTGTCTGTTAACAATAACATATTTCATTACTATGCAAAATATGTTGTCCGAAATTTAAAAAGCATAATGGAGGAAGACAAAAGGAGGTGACATTTTCCCCCATTGATCTGAATTTTGGGGAACAGACATTCAGCGTCCTTTCTCCTGCCCCAGTGTATCACTGTTTAAACTCTCCATCTCTTTTAAGCACATTGACTGGAGATGCCAAATGGAAGTGCTTGGACGTAGAAGATTGCTCATCCTCCGAGAAGCAAGCTAAGCAAAGATACCAGAGAAAGGCAGGCGTGGGGTGGGGACCCAGCCAGTGCACAGGGAGCCTTTTCTTCTGCTGCTTTCCATAGGGAGGGTGACCTTAGAATAGGTCTGAAGCCACTGTGTGCTAGCTATGGTCAGATAGGAAGCCATGATGTGATATTATAATGATATCTTAGTGTTTTTCAAATGATGGGTCCCAATAACCAAACATGGATGACTTCAGTACGGGGACATGTTTTCTGAGGCCAGAGTGCCTGGCACGAGCTAGGTCAGGTGTGAATTCACTTCCCCTTTGTGCTTCTCCCTGACCCACAGCTGACTCACCCCAAGGACTTTTGGTTTCCCCTTCAGAACTTCTTCTTCATCCCACCCCAAAGATATGAATCTAGAGTAGCCGGCTGCTCCAGATGCTGCAGAGCTGGTCCAGCCTCCACTGGGATAGGCTCCATCTCTTGCAAGTTCACCATGGCAGCAGACTCAGTGTTTGAATAAGAAATGCAACTTAGGATGGTTCCTGGGAATGAAGAGAGAGAAACTTGAGGTCCTGTGGTAAGTCATTGCACAAGGACAAACTCTAGGCTACATTCCCTGTCTATGTTATAAGTGCTGTTTGATCCTGGGAAGTGAAACAGACAAGACAAGACATGAAGGAAAGAGAGAGAGGGAGAGGGAAGGGGAGGAGGAGGAGGGAAGGGGTAAGGGAGGGGAGAGGAAGAGAGAGAGAGAGAGAGAGAGAGAGAGAGAGAGAGAGAGAGAGAGAGATCAAATGCCTATGGCCTATTTCCATAAATCTTGAAGCTCACTAAGATTTTCAGCATACAATTGGTTCTGATTTATACATCGGTGAGACTCCACAGAAGTCCTGTGTTTGGAGATGTGTGCCCTCTTATTAGCAGCACAATATGGACATGTTTGCAGTGTCAAAACTTGCTATATTCAGGGAAAAATAATTTTGGCTACAAAGGATTATCAACTTGTATTTATCATTGATGGATAGAAAGAAGCACATTATTAGTACACTTACCCAAAATTGATAGGCATTAGAAGACAGAAGGGTTACCTCAGAGAAATATGAAGGGAAAATAAAATATTAATCATTTAAAACATTAATTTTAGTAGCACATATATTTAAAGTTCTAGGAAAAAAGTAAAAATACAGCTGAGCATGGTGGTGAATGGTGGTGTAATCCTACCACTCAGAAGGCTGAGGCAGGAGGAGTGCCATGAATTAGAGGCCAGCCTGGCATACATAGTGAGTTCCAGCGCAGCCTGAGCTACATAGCAAGGCCCTGCCTCCAAAAACCAAAAAACCCCCAAACAAACAAAGAAACAAACACATGTTAAAATACAAAATGACAGATCATGCATGAGTAAAAGTTGTAAAAACTAAGATAAATATAATTATTAATAAGGAGTGTATGATGTGAATGAGTTTGAAATAGACAAGATCAAGTATTAATTGCAAACAAAAAACTGATGTTTCTTCTTTTTTAGAAATTTTTGAGAAACAACTTGGAGAGAGAGAATTAGAATTTCACCTTTGGGAAAAAAATAAAAGTGAGAGACAACTAAAGTCACTATAAATCAGGAGAAATTATAGTTAAAAATGAAAGGAAGGGGGAAAGGAAGAAGGGAAAGGAAAAATTATGAGAAAGAAAAAAAATGGAATCAAAGTCTGTGTAAATAGGGAAGGGTGGAGGGGGTGAAGGGTGCACAGGTAATGGGAGAAAAAATAAGAACTAAGATACCTCATGTTCAGGTACAAACACCCAATGATAAATGTAAATGTGTTTTATACCTAAAATGTACCAATAAATATATAAATAAAAAAATAAAATCAAATCAACTTAGCACTAAAAAAAAATGAAGATGTGTCAGGATAAATTTGTTTGGAATTATAGAGTATCAACAAAAAGGGACATTGCAGCCACAGATTTCAGGGTGTACTTTTCAGACATCAGAGGCTTCTCGAGGTATATAACATAAATTACTGATTATAAATCTGAGACTGAATGCACCAGTGAATAGCTGTTATTTTCTAGACAGTTCTGAGAACCACAGAGAGCATGAATAAAGGAGATATCACATTTGTTAAAGGAAATCAACTTTGTGATACATTAGAGTCCACAAAGAAAGAAGTAGGTCTCTCCGATACAAATCTCAGCAGTAACACAAGCCGAGCTCATCTGATTATATCATCCTAAGCACAGGTCACCGTTCTGGGTAAGGTGTTTCTCTACTCTGGAGTTCTTACATCTCATCTGAGGAAAGAATGCATTGGTACAGTTTTCTCCATGCTTCTTTCTGATCTCCACAATTCTAAGAATCTTCTCAGTGACTCCCACTAGTAGATCCCCTCATGAGAAGCTTCTATCCATGGCTGGGTGACCCAAGAATCGTGCCAAAGAGTGTTGGAGAACTAAGTCAGACCGCAGTCCATCCCAGGATGAGCACATTCATTCCACCAGGCACCTGCGTACTCCACCCTTACCAAATGGTGCAAGTGGCAGAGCTTCATTTACTCCTGAATTATAAAAGTAACAGTTTAGAGACTGGGAATAAGAAGCATGGAGAAAGGCATTTAGAGTGCATGAGACAGGCAACTCTTTAAAATATTTCCTTTATGTTTTTGGTAGTCCAAGGTTCTGGAGAATGATTTTATACAAGTAACCAGCTTCGACCTTTGGGAGAGCTTTGACCTTTCCTTCTCCCCATCTTCCTCACAGGCACCAGAAGTACATTCAACAGTGCACTCAACTCTCCCCTGTCCAAAACAGCAAGTCGTGCCATGAGAAATGGCTTTGTGTTTTTCCATTCACTCCCAGGTGTCCTTGGACCAATAAAAGAAAACCCATCAGTCCAACAGCCCGGGAAGGTGAGCGCCTGTTCATACATGCTTCCTCCAACCTGCAGGCTGTGTCCTCTGTCCACGAGGGCCAGGCTCTGGGGGAGAGAGTCAGGCTCTGTCCAGGTACAGTCACCTCCACATCCCGCACCTCACTCAGGTTAGCTCTGCATTCTTCCTGCAGCTCCTCTACACCTTAAAGGCTGTGCTGAGAATTTCCAAGAAACACAACTGACGGGTTCCTTTTCAACATGGTAAGTGTTAACTGTTTTGTTTTTTTTGGTCCCTCAGTTTCCTGAGTGAAATTTATTGTAAAAGCAGTGGCTGCTACTTTCAGTCTTTTCCATGAAAATAATACTTGTTATTACTGTGGGTATCATCATGAGGATTTACTATGTGCCAGACTCTGCTCAAAGGCCTTACTAGACATAAACTAAGTTAATGACATTTAGAAGCTAAATGAAAAGCCCATTTTCATAATTTCACAGATACCCATGTTATGCTTTTCTTCCTAGAAAATTATCTACTCAAATTTAAGAGTGTTATCTGCATGAAACCCCACATAAGACATGCATCATAAATGGGCAATAAATGGCAACAAGTTGCTTGGACAGCAATAGTGCAACACTTTTCTAAGCCTAAGGAGCATATGCTCTCAGAGAAAGAGCCTGGTATTTTACTAAGACAAACTCACTTGCAATCATTCCTTTCATGTCCTTCTTATTCCCTTGGACCTAAGATTCCTTATTTGTAAAATGAAAGCAATTCTTACCTTGCATGGATGAGTGTATCAGTGCACTTTCCATTGCTATAGCATAGCTCTCGAGGCTCGGTAATTTTTAAAGAAAAAGGATCTATGTAGTTCATAGTGTGGAGGTCCAAGAGCCTGACTCTAGCAAAGGCCTCCTGGATCCATCAAACATGGGATGTTGTGTAATGATACAAGTGAGAGTTTGAGATCCCACAGCAAGAGAGTGGATAATGTGGGGAGTGGTCAGTCTTTCTCTATTTATAAAAACTTGTTCTCCAAAAGTATAAAGTGTAGACCAACAGAATACAGGACACAGAAACATGGAACTACTGCCATGTGATTCTTGACAAAGGGGCCAAAAATAAATGCTGGAGAAAGGACAGCCTCTGAGACAAATTTGCTCTCCTGTTTGCCAGGGTGTGGATGCATTTTGTTCCCGGAGGCTCTGTGCTGGAGGTGCTTTGTGTGGCGGTGCTAAGGTGGTGGCAGGTGATTCAGCGCAGGCACTGCTGCAGGTGTCTAGAAGACTGACACTGTCACCCATCTTTTAGTTTCTGAGCCCATCACATGTGTGTCTTTCTGCAGTGACCAGGAGTTATGCTGGACTGAAGCTTGTGGATAGAATGAAGAGAAGCCAAGGGACTGAGACATGATTGAGCAGGACTGGAACAGAAAGCAAGAAGAATCCTTTAATTCATCACTCAGCATCACAGCATAACAGACTGGTGGGTTAAACAACAGAAATGTACTTCCCACGGTTCTGGAGCTTGGTAAGTTCAGCATCAGTGTATCAGCATGGTCCTCTCTCACGAGAGCTGTCTTCCTGGCTCACAGGTGATCAACTTCTCACGTACCCTCATGGCAGAGGCCGGGGTTTATGTCTATTTTTAGGGGACCATTCTCACCGTAATTACTTTCTAAGGTTCCAGCTCCTGATATCATTATGTTGGAGATTAGGATTTCAACACATGCATTTCTGGACAGCACAAACATTCAATCCATAATGAAGACTTTTGAGATTAATCTGAGAGTAATAAGACTTCATAGAAAGCCTTCAAGCTAATGAATGCTGTGTGTGTGTGTGTGTGTGTGTGTGTGTGTGTGTGCGCGAGTGACATTGATTAATATGTTTCTAGCCCCAGGACACATTTTTTGATGTCTACTTTCATTTTTACAGCCAGGCAGTGAGATAGATAGTATATCCAGGCAGTGAGATGGATAGTATTATTAAAACTGTTTTCCAGGAAATGGAACTGAAACTCACAGCTCTTCATATGGTAGGTTTACATGAGACTAAAATCCAGTTTTGTCTAATTCCAAAGACTGTGTCATAGTCGACATTTAGCTCAGTGGCAGGGTGCTTGCCTAGTGAGCATGAGGCCCTAGGCTTGATGTTGAGCACCATGAAAAAAACAAAACAGCAACAATAAAAACAGAAAACCAAAACTCAAACAAAATACAGACCTCATGGTCTGGAATTATCTGGAATTATAACTTTGAAAAACATTTGTGTAGATGCTATGTAAAGGAAAAATCACAATAATTACTGCTGAAATCAGGACTTAGGCTAATGGGAAAGCCAGTTCTCCAGGGAAGGGATGATGGTTACCTAATCTACTAGCGCTTCTAATGAAGACAAAGGAAAGTGAATGGATTTGAAATGTTCAGGAAGTGGAATTGATAGTTCTGATGAAGTAATGGATATGTAGGGTAGGGAGAAAAACAAGAGAGTTTGACACCCTGACTCTGGTTTAGGGAACTGAATAGGTTTAGGGCCATTCACATAGGCAGTAGACATGGATGAGGTCATTAGTGCAGGAACAACAATAAATGTTTTGAATCATGGAGAGTGTTTCCAGTAAGGCTGACAGTTAACAGCTGGGGAACTGGCCAAAGCTAGGGAGTGAGAAGATGGTTAAAAAGGAGAACCAAGGAAACCATCACACAAAAAAGGATAAGGCCACCCATGGGTGTGTCTGGAGGAAGAAAAGCCCAAACTCTTAGAAAGAAGGCAAAGCTGTTATTAATAGAAAGCAGGATTTCTCCAAGAGTTATTAAAAAGTCAAAGAAAGTAAAAGAAAAACTAAGAAAATGGGGTCTCAGAAACAAGTTTCATGATTTCACAAGCAGGTTGAGATGCTAGATTAAGGACAAGATTCAACTTCCCCTCCTATTCCATTTGGGATGAGATGACAAAGAGATTAGTGTCATCATTAGCATTAGCAGACATGTGCTGCTGAGGAATGACGAGGACATAGAAAACAGGAGCATTGAAATTTGAAAGGGACACATAAGCCTAAGTAAGCAAGGAGGAAAAGTTATTTCATCTGGATTCTGAAAAGAGAATAGGAGTTAGTCCAAGATGCTTATAGCATATTCACTGACAAATACTATTCTCCAGCAGACATTTGGTATAATTTGCCTTAATAAATATGTTAATGAACTACAAGTTTGTATAGCATTTGATAGACCAGTGGGTTTAGATTATAACTCTTGCTATTGTTTTTAGGAAAGAGGTTTTAAATCCGCAAGATTGAGAGCTAAGAGGGAGCCCAGATGGGATAGATAGTAAGTAAGAGTCAAGATAGAGTCCATGAGTGTGCATCGCATTGGAAGAGAGTCTCTGCTTTGAAGACTATCTAGGGCATGGGGAGGCTGAGGACAAGAAGGGACATCATGGGGAATGAAGAGGTGTGAGTGTTAATCTCAGCTGTGCTCTAAAACTCCTTCATCCTACTGCTACTCCTAGTAGTTCCTTCATCTTCTGAGAGAGGACTTGAGATAAGTAATTTCCAATGATCAGCCAGGCTGGCCTCCAGTGATTCCTTGTGTGCTGGGCTCTTCCTGGGTGACTGTCTCACTGCCAATATGAACCCATTCACTCAACTGCTTCCTTCCTTGCCAATGACAAATGAAGGACACTCAGGTTGATTCTATATCTTGACTATTGGGAATAATTCAAGAATGAACATGAGCATGCA
Source organism: Heterocephalus glaber (assembly GCF_000247695.1). Next base: position 685,412 of record NW_004624864.1, on the reverse strand, counting down.
CATAGCTTTTTGATATACTAATTCATTTCCTTTGGATATACATGAAGACTTGTTAGATTATAAGGTAGTTGTTGGAAGCAATTCTACATAATTTTGGGGAAAAATCATTTGATTAGGCCTAGTTCTCCTGCCTACAGCCAAGCTATGGCATTCCGAGACCGAACTCCATTTTGGCCTCTGGTCACAGCTAAGACCTCAATGGTCCGGTGATGCTGTGATGCTCCAGGACAAGATTACACCAGCTGAAGACATCCTGGGAGGAACAAGATCTTCACCTGCATAGCTCCTCATTGTTCTAGGATTTCCACAGGCCCCCAAGTCATCTGTTACGTTTGTTTCTCCCCATGTACTGAATTCTCTGTCTCCAGTCATTTGTTACATGTGTTTTTTCCTGTGTACTGAATAAAGGTGCAGCAAGCTTGGGGGCTTTCATTTTTGCCTCCCAGAGCAGCACTGATCAGGCCCAAAGCTCAGCTTCTTCTCAAAGTCTCAGTTTTTCTACCTTTCCTGTATAATATGTTGATTTGCCATGTGCTGTCATGGCTCGCAGAAGATTAGTAATGGCTGCAGATGTTCTAGTAATGTCCCCATTCCCTGTTGCCTACAGGTAGTCCTACTTTTAATTTTTTGAGATATTTCCATACCATTGGTTCATTATTAAATTCTACTTTTTCATTTATTCTTATTTTCTATTAGTGTCTTTTTTATGGATTATTGTTGTATTTAGGAATACTGTACCTTTTATTTATTTTGAGAAAGGTATCATTTCCTTGTATTTCTTCCCCAAAATATAATCAAATGGAAAAGAATGATTATAAGATATCAAGTGAATTGAGAACAATCTCCTTATGGTATAATCTGTTGTTGTTGCCTTCCAACTCTAATGGATTTCAATTTGGTTGAATGTCTGACTGCCTATAATCAAAATAACTATCATTCTCACAGTGTCTTTTTAAAAAATAGTCTAAGCCTTCTCAACTGTGACAATTCATCATTTTGTTGTCTATCTTAGTTAGCTAGGAGTGTTATAATAACAAAACTCTAAAAATTCAATGCCTTAATATAATTAAAATCATGTTCTTCCTTGTCTGTATATTTTACTGTCTGAAAAAGACTTCAAAGTATAATTTCATAATTCAATAGAATTAATAACATATGTATTATTTTTAAGTGTGATTTTTGAAAATTGCATTGCCTTTTCCTGTCTTAGGATTGTTTCAGAAGTTGAGTGGTACAAAACTTGAATCCCAGAGATTCTTTACAATGGTCTTTGCCTTGTTGCATAACAATATTAAATTAAACAGGCAAAGTTCAGTGGTTAGATGTCTTCATGCTAAGAAGATATGAGGTCATACTAGTCCTGATTAAAGTGCATTAACTGTTTCAGTTATCATGTTGGAAGTTCGTATTATGGAGTAAAGAAAAAGGAGTGCTAGGATTTGAATCTGATCCCCCATTCCTGAAGTTATGCACCAATATAACTCCAAAAGTTTTCTGACGATTGCTTGAAGAGAGTGAGAGCAATCTGACTGTGGTGTTTAGAGGTGAAGCTGTGGGAAGGAATTAGATTATATTGAATCCTTAGAAAGGATCCACTATAATTGAATCCTAGTGGTTTTATAAGAAGAGGGATGGAGAGAGTTATGTGTTGCTGCCATGACATAATGCACCATTTTGTTTTGATTTCTAGCCTCCAAACTTGTGAGCTAAATAAACCTCTTTTCTCTATAGAGTAGACTGCCTCAGGTATTGCATTATAGTAATGAAATCTGACTAATACAGGGAGCATAGCAAGGTCAAGATAAACATGACAACAATCTTTATTTTGGAGAGGACTCAACTTCCTCTTCTCTAGATACCAATATTCCTTCAAAAGTACAAAATCAAACCACTCCAGAAGCAGCTCAGGTAATCTATAGCCAACAGTGTAAGTGGGTTGGACAGCTATGTTATTGTAACCATGATAGAGAAAGGCAGTGTTCACTGCAGGATAAATCAACTGCTCCCTGTGGAGAAATCAGAACACAGAGGAGAAAAGTGCATGGTGATTCTCTTGTCCAGAGCTCTAAGGCTCCTAATGACCTGCAGGTCTCCTTTGAGTCTACTTTTCTAATTCAAGCATCTACATCTGTCAGGCATTCTTCCAACCAGCGCCCCATCTAATCTTATGCATGTGATTTCCAGCAGCAAAAAGGAGCTCTGCGACACATAATGTAAAACATGCGATTAGGAGTTTTAGATGGTCTTGATCATTAATCAAAACAGAAAGTTAAATATTCAAAAGTGGTAGAGCCTTTCCAAGATCACATTCCAGGTCTGCTGGACTGAAGACGTGAGCCAATGTCACATCATGCAGACAGCACCACAGTCAGTGCAGGAAGAGGCAGAGAGATGATGACTCCAGGATGAAGTGCCCAATGCCCTGGTCATTGAATTCATGTTGTGGGGCCAAGAGCAAAGGGCTAAGCTTGGATGCTTCTAATATGGAAGATCTGACACTGAAAGCCTCCAGACTCTTGTTCTGCCTTGGGTCTGACTGTCACACCCCACAACCCTCCTCCCCACGCATCCTGCAATAATTATTACCACAGTGCATGCAACCACAAATGTACCTGTGATTTTCTTAGCCTATATGCCCCTAACTACAGAATTACAAAATAGCACCTGCTGAACTTCTCCTTCTGTAAAAAGGAATCCTCAAATTTTCTCCTGTTCACCTTAAAAAAAGGCTAGAATACAAACTGTTGAATGAATTCACTAGTGCTACTTGTTTTCATCCTAAATAGGTGTTTAATTTAGCTAACCCGATTGCTTAAAACTTATCACCAATACTGTACAGTGCAGAAAAATATATTCACTTAGAGCCAAAGCTCTGGTAGGTTTTATTCAAGTGGTTTGTCAGCTTTAACTTATGCTTTGTTATCTGCATGAGAGGAGGATAAAATCTGCAAGGTATTTTGTCTGTGAGTGAAAATGAGAGGAAACTGTGAACCCAGAGCTGGAAATATTTACATATCTTGTAATTCCAGTGAATGTGATTGGTCTGAATCCAGACTAGTTTAATGCATGGGTTACTGTGGCTGCAATTGCTCCTAGAGCTCTCAGAGAGTTCAGTACTATGTTGGCACAGATCTGAAGGAGAAAAAGGCAAACTTGAGTCCTTATTCATACACTTTAGGGGCCGGGGATTTAGCTCAGTGGTTCTGCCTCTTGCCTTGCAAGCACAAGGTCCTGAGTTCGATCCCTGGCACCAAAACCCAAAACCAAAACAGAAAAACCCCATACACTTTAGATATTGGTAAGTTGTTAGCAAGTGTGGATTTATGTATGCACTCCATTGTATGTATACCTAAAATGTACCAATAAAAGAATTTAAACAACAAAAAAAAGCAGCTAATCCCTAGAGGTAAAATAAGATATGGATCTAATTTGATGAGACACTAAAATCTTCTGACCTGTCTTAGCTAACAGAATTCTGATGCTTGTTGTTCATTAAAAGGCCTAGGGTAACAACTTTAATAACATTTCTAAGCACTTTTGGTAAGCTATGTATAAGCCAGATATAGACAAAATGACCTGTGGTTATGGAGAAGGAATAAAATTATTTTCCTGAGAATATTTAAGGTCCTCTTTATTATAGAGACACTGATGTATTGTGGGAAGCATTGCAAAAAGACCAGGAATGTCACACAGATGTTCTATCAAACCACTGAAGTAGCTCGGAGAGCCACTTCTTCAGTCTTGATGTGGGGCAGGTATGGTGTATCTGTGCTCATATCACCTGCCAACAAACTGTTAAGGAGAAACAGAACACACAGTAAATGAATTTCAATTTGTTAGACCTCCTACATGATATAAAATTTAACCCCCTCCAGCAAAACTCCACATAAAGTGTCTAAACTAATCTTATGTGCACAACTCCCAGTGACAAAAATGAAAACTGCAGGGTCCTCATGGAGATTCATAATATGAAACAGAGTTTTGTATATAAATTCTTTAACTCATCAGTAAACAAAAAACGCAAATATAGAGTGGCACAGATAATTACAAGCCCTCTAGACCTGAGACACTTATTGAGAGAAATGGATTCGTAAGAAAGGACTGCAGCCAGAAGAAGAGACAAGACAAGCTCAGTCACTGTGAGGATGAACTTTAAGGACCACGGGGTTAGTGCCAATGGGGACCACATGGGAGAGAAAAGTTCAAGAACTGTGAAGAGATGTTATCGATCATGGGCCCACTTACTGTCATTCCTTACACATAGACAAACTCTAGTGTAACAAATGTCCCATTCTGCTGCTCCACACAGATCATCTCTAATTCAGATGAAACACAACTGCGCATTGTAATGTATAGATGCTCAAGTGTGTAGGGTCACAGCCTTAACGTGTCACACAAGTGAAATGAGCTCTTGCTCTTCGGTTTGTTTCTTGTTACAATCCAAATCACAGAAGGATGCTTGTTTCCAAAGACTGTTTTATAGAAGTGTCTGGATTTGAGAGTGATTTAGAAACCATTTCTATTTCATAGCAATGAGTCTTCATTGTGGAACTAGTGTAACATTAAAAAATGCAGATGGTACAAAGGAATCTGGGATTTCCATATTACTGTTCTGAATGAAATAGAGTCCTTGGACTACTATATTTTACCTAATGGAAGACTAGAATAAACATCATTAAATTATTAAATTAATTCTTGGGTCCTGTTTGTTTTCATCTTAAATATGTTTTATTTAGCTATACCTGATGTGCTCAAAACTTAACAACCTACTGCATAAAGAAATTTATTCATTTAGAGCCAAGGCTTTGACATTATTTATGCAAGTGATTTTTAGTTTTAACTTGTGCTTTTAAAAAATTCTGCCTAATAAAACCTACAAGGTACTTTATATATGTGGACAAATGCCAATAAATCCTATCCCCGGATCTGGAAATACTTACAGATATTATATCTCCAACCAATACGTCTGACATCTCTATTGTTGCAAATGAGTCTAAGCCATGCATTACTGTTAAGGTTCCTGTAAACACAGTGTTCAAAATATTCATTCCTTGGCAGGAAAAATTCTGCAGGAGAAAAAGAAAACTAAATTTACTCATTTGGTCTGGAGATTTGCACACCACTGCACAGCATGGGTGTGTGTGTGTGTGTGTGTGTGTGTGTGTGTGTGTACTCTATTAAAATATGAACCACATTAAGATTTATAAAAGCAATGCAAGAGATACTATGCGCACTGTTGGCCAATTTACACTTAGAGCCAAAACAGACAAATGACCCGTGGTGCTGGAGAAGGAATCATTCTGAGGCTTCACATCAGACCTGTGGAAAACTGGCAAAGGTTGGCTCATTTTGTATGTCAAGGATGATGTGTCCTTTGGCTGTCATAGTTTGTTGAAACTACAGGGAAACTCACCACATTGCTTTCTCTTTTCTTTTCAGGCACAACCATCAGAATTCCAGAAATGACATACTGTATAAAAATGGAGTTCAGTGAATTAGTCTGGGATGACATCATCTATAGTACACTTTTCCTAAGAGGAAATTTTTCTCAATGTTTTCTCCCAAACTCCGGGTTCATAAACAACATAGGAAAAAAGTTCTCAAGGATTATATTCACATTTAAGTGATAAAAAAGTCAAGATTATTTGAGTTTACTTACAATGACTGGTACGAAAAGGTAGAAGTAGGGCCATGCAGGTGGAATTGTACTACAGAAAGATCATAATGAGCCACACTGGAGAAAATAATTATCCACAGGATAATCAGCAGCACACCAAATCTTATTTGGAGCACCTAAAGAAGGATAAAGTACTTTTGAGGAAGGAAGAATAAGTGTTACTCTTTGAAAAAATTACCAGTTTAGGATTTCTTAATGAGTCAGGACTTCCTTCATAAGGGTAATTCTGCTAGGATCAATGCCTAAATTCAACTTCAGCTCTGCCCAAAAGATGACTTTGGTAATTTTCAAAAATTATAAATATAAGCAAATAGTCTCTGCTTAATGGAAGTGTTTCTATGGGCACACCAAATTATGAAGTGGTCCAGTAACTGGACCCCCAGCAAATTTAGCAGAACAGGGAGCACCTCAAACACCAGGGGCCTTTACAATGCTTACCGCTAAAACATGTTGAACTCTAATCATGTGAGTCAGCACAGGGTGCTGTGCCTCCTGAGGGCCAGGCATTGCCCAGATATCTCAGAAAAATGACAGGTTTCTGCCTTGAATGTGGAGGGTCAGATGGCTGATCATACTGCTTTTCTCAACCAGTGCTGCTCTTGCTGACTGAAGACATGGCATTCTGGATCATCAGATCAAAGAAGTCTTTTTGTGCAGAAAGTTTTCATGCATGCAAATATCAAAGAAGCACAGTGTTATGACAAGTGCTAGAGATTAAACTGTAATTTTTCTTCAGCCAATGCTGGGGAGATTCTGACATTTAATACATGTTCAGCATTCTTTCTTAGCCAGTTCAGAACAGAACACTCTGTTATATTAAGTGCCAGAAAGGCTATGAAATCTATACCTACTCCAGGGGGGAATCTGAAGGCTCTAGCCTGAACCAAAGTGTCTTATATATACAGTGTCTTGAATGATGATTACTATTTCCAGGATACAGCTGAAAATCAAAATACCAACCAGTAATCTTAGTTCTTCTGTCCTAGAGAGACACGGAGTGAAATATTTTATTAGTTTTGCTGCATTAGAATTCTTTTATTTACCAATAGATCTAAGTTGTATGTGATATTATTATTTCTGTTTTGTTCCTGGCTTCAATGTCTGGAAAGTTTAAGAAATGATACATTGTCTTCCTTAATCCCTATAATACCTTATGTGCTCTCACACTCTGGTTTCTCTTATAACTGAGCCTGCCCAGCACACACTATACCCAGTCACACAGATCTCTAGGTGTCAGGTGTCCATTCTTCCAGTGCCACGCCCATCTGAACCTGAACAACTGCTCTGATATTCTCATGATCCAAATAAAGAAATTACACATCCAACGCCTCACATCAGGGATGATTTCAGTCCCCTTCAGTAATGAGTTTTCTCTGTTTCTTTAAAACATGGACCATTCTGAGTTTAAACATGGGTAGTGAAACCTTTTCTGGCTTCAGCATGATGCAAATTCTACCTCACAGACACTCCTTTTTGAAAAGAAGGTATTTTTCCTCATACTTCTACATTGTTTCATTTTAGAGTACATTATAACAATTCTCCACATGTATGGTGAATAGATATAATCTAATTTAGTAGGATGACATATTCATGAAGAGTTAGAAATATGAATATTTTTGTAATATATTAAGTAATTAAACATTAGATGTTTGTTTTAGTGAAACTAATGCCTTTGATTCTTAGGGATGTTGAGAACAGAAAGTATCATTTTTTTTTTAATGATAAGTTCAGAAAGAAAAGTCATGAACATATATAAACTGGTGTTTAGATTATGGAATTACACATGGACCCAAAGGAATAGAAGCATTTATGGTTAATCAGGATATCTCTTCATGCTGAATTACCAATGATCTTCTGACTTTATTCATATTTTGCCCCTCACAGTTCCCCACTCCATCCCCCAAATCTGCTGTTCCACTTCCCAAAGCACAAACATGCTAAATTGTTCTTAAAATGTGCTTTTCAGTTGCACATATTACCATAACATTATAATTAGCTTGAAATAAGTGCTGTTATTAGCTGAAATAAGCTTCCTTTTTGATAGTTATGACTAATCAGTACACAAAAAATACATATGCATAGTTTGTTATGTCTTTGACTCTCCAGTTTTATCATTACTTCATATTCAAAGCAAAAATACCATGCCTTTATGAACTAACTGTGGCTCATTTTTTACACGCATAAAATTCCATATATTAAAATTATATTTCATTGATTTCTGCTTTAAAATCACTTTTGCTTTCATAGCAACACAATTCATAGTAGCTAAATCTTGGAGGCAGCTTAAAAGTTCATTAAGAGCAATGGATAGGGAAAATGTGGTATGTATATACAATGGAGTATTACTCTGCCATAAAGAAGAATAAACTTGAGTCATTTATAGGAAAAAAGGATGCACTTTGAGACCATAATGTTAAGTGAAATAAGTCAGAGAGCTTAAATATTCTGTGGTTTCTCTTATATGAGAAACCCAAAATATAGAGAAAGAGCAAGATAAAAGACAGATAATATGAAGTAGGGAAATAGATCTTTCTCAAGGGTAGAGGATCAAGAGATGGGGTAGGGGAGGGAAAGGGAATGTAAAAAGGAGGGAAGGGGAGTCATGTGCATCTGACAGCTCCTCACAGGGAAGGCAAACATTACGTACTGCAAACATGGCCTAAGAAAGAAATGAAAACCACAAAGGTGGGGAAACTATAATTCAGATCATGGTCACTAGAACTCTTCTGACTGAATTTCCTACGTGGAGAAATGAAACTAGAAAGTAAACATGTATTAAGATGGTTGGATACAGCAGCACCAAGGGATCTGGCAGCCTAAACTTGGGACCACTGGACGTGTAGGATGACCTTTCCTGATCCAGGACTAAAGAAAGTTTCTTATGAGCCTGAGACTTTGCCATGGAGGAACAATCCTTACTGTCTAAGGAAGAACCATTTTCTGTAAGGAATGCAGGGCTACATACCTCCATGACAAGTGTGGCTCAGTCCTGAGACACCATGTGCCCTGTACCGCTGTCCCTCTCAGAAGCTTTCTCAGGAGCGAGGCAAATGGCATTGGACCTGCAGCTCATCTGGACACCAGACAAGGTGTGGAGCATGGGTTTCCCTGCATTTCAGTTTCACTTTATTAGAAAGAGTCTTCTGCTCTATGAGGAGATAAAATATCTTACCAACAATGTCACCATCCTGACAGAGTTTCTTGCAGATGGTTTCTGCGATGAGCAGAGGTACACGATGCTGACAAATTATTGCTTTATCTCTGCTGCACACACAGCCAGGGTTTTCAGTGCCAAACCTTCCACATCCCTCTCTCTTTGTGAAGAAAAAATTGTAGTTCCCTTTTCATAGTCTCCCAGGTTACCTCTAATAAAGTACATGCTTTCTTTTGTGGACATAGTTTGACTTAGAAATGCAGGTGTCTGTAGTTCACAGAAATTCTTCAAGTAGGATGAATGAATTGAATTATTCGTATAGATAGGGAAGATGTCTGCACTCTTCCCTATTCATTTTAATTTGTACATTTTCCTCATAATCACAGTCCTCAATGCTTTTCCCTTTATCTTGCCCATTTCTACTACTTGCAGGATAACTATACAGGAAGACAGTGCACAATATTTCTGAGCACCCTATAGGAAATGCCAATCATAAAGTTATTTGCTATTTGCCCATATCTCTGAAAGTGTATACTTCAAATTCATAACAAAAACCAATGAGATCTACAGGTATATTTCAATTCAACTTTAAATTGAAAAAAAGGAAGTATAGTCCTTTCCATACAGACATCTTCTATAATACTTACCCTCAGTTTCCAAGATAAAATTGAGAGGATCAATGCTTTAAATACTTAGTGTTTGATTTGTGATAATTTTATGAAGAGCTTTGTCACAGGGGAAAAATGATGTTTTTCTTTACTCCTGGTTAATGTCTGTACCTTCATCTATAAGAAGTGATCTATTCTACCCTCATCCCATTTCAAATCCATCAAAGGAATAACATTCCCTTACCAAGTTGGAGAAGTTTCAGTGTCTTTTTTTTTTGTGTTGATTTAATGAGAGATAACCTTGAGTATTGCCCTTTGGTACTTGAATGCATTGTTATTACCATAGATTTTCTTTTCTTTCTAGTACTGATTCACAGTACATTATGTATTGATGTATAGTATAAGTAGATGTTCTAAGAGTAAAGCAATGTTGTGCACCTAGCAAGGTTTATAATATTTGTCTTATTAAATGCAATAAAATCACACTGAAATGAAATGAACTTCAAATATTAACTATTGAGAATGAAGAACAAATAAGAGAAAGGAACAAGAGCAGTGAAATTCTTTGGCTAGAGAAGGTAAATATAAGCAGGATTAGGGCAGATGAGTGACAAGTATTGCAGAGCAAAGAGCGCACAGCATCCCAGGAGGAGTAATGTCAGTAACTGCCCAGGAGTTACACTGCTGGGGGAAAACAGTGTGGGCTAATTTCCCAGTGCAGACATGCTAATAAATGCCTATTGCAAAGGTGTGATGGAAACCACACATGGTTTATGAAACCTCAGAGAAAAATAGCAATGGAACCTGCTAACATTGGAGTTTGTGGGTTAGAATTCCCCACAGGAAATACAACTGGCAATAAAATTCATGCTCAAAGATACTAAAATTTAAAGAATCATCTCACACTTTATCTTTTCCCATGTTCAGTTTCAATTGACTTTCTTCTCTTGGCCATTGCTGAAGTCACAGCACTGAGTTCTCTAACTCAGTACTTAGCCCCCTTGACATCCCTTCTTTGTGGAGATTATTTTCTATGAGTACAGATTTATACAACAGGAGAGAAAATATACAAAACTCTGAGTGGAAGACAGGTTTGCAGACACTCTATGTAGATTTTATATTTTCACAGAATACAGATCATTAGTTAATTTTTTTTGATACTGGGGATCAAACGTGGGTCCTTGCACTTGTGAGGCAAGCAGCAGAACCACTGAGCTAAATCCCTGGCCCATTAGCAAAGGTATAATAGATAATGTGAAACAGGAAGAAAAGGGGCAAAGGGGAAGGGGAAGTGGGAGGGATAGGGGAAAGAAAAAAAGGGAATGGAATTTATATGAGAAAATGAAAAAAAAGGAAACAAAGCCTTTGTAAATAGGGAGGAATGGAGGGGTTGAAGGGAGGGCAGGGGAAGGGGGAAAACTAAGAACCATGAGAGATTATGTAAAAGTGCAAATTTCCAATGATGAATGTCATTATATTGTACACTTAAAATGTACCAATAAAAGGATATACAAAAAAAAAGAATTTTAAACTTAAAAAAATTTTTTTAAAAGAAGTTTCCAGACATTAGAAATGAATAGGTTACATTGAGTAGGTTCTCCTACTACTGTGGAATAATTTCTACATCAAATATGGAAAAAACAAAATTACAAAATATATAAAATACAAAATTACAAAATATATGGAAATTGTTAAGAAAAAGTTTGAAAGGAAATTTTTTTCAGAAAGACATGACCCCAGGAACATTATCAAATATCTTCACACCATGATAATGAAAATAAGGTGAATTACAATTCCTGAGATGCAGGTGATTGCCATCACTGTTAGCTATTGATACTATTGCAGCCCAGAATAAATTATTGAAATCATTGATGTATTCTTCCAGTTCAAATATCTAGAGAAATGAAAGTTATGTCAATGAATGTAAAAGAAAAATATCAGTGCTAAAGATATATTAAAGATATATATCTATATTTATCTATCTACCTATGTAATATATATATAATAAAATGGTTAAAGACCAATTTGCATAAATATAACACTGAGATAATAACACTGACATAACAATGTAATACAATATTTCCCAGAGGGTGTTAACAGGATCTAGGTCATAAGTGAAGTTCCATATTACTTGATATTTTCTATTAAAACTTTTGTACAATCCACATATTTAATTACAAGTATTTTATTATATGACACATTTTTTTTCAAATACTCACCTGTGTTTAAATCTATAGCCAATGTGGTTTTAAAAAAATTCATTCCTGTTATATTATTATATTATAATTCAATGTTTGTTTTTACTTTTATAAAATTATACATGGCTTCTTAGTTTTCCAAATTTCTATAAATATTTAGAAATTATTCTACTCCTCAGAAGGCACTATTTCCAAATAGGGTTTCTCCAGTTTATCACCAGGTCAAAAACAGTGGTTATGAAAATTCAATGTGTGTGTGGCAACTTTATTATTGATCATCTATTTTTATGGCTTGATGGAAATGTCTCTCCAAAGCCTCATGTGCTGACAGGTGAATCCTTTCGGAGGTGGCTGGATCTAGAGTGTGTGAATGTGGATTAATTGTGTGATACTTGGCTTAAGAGTGTGTGGATTAGTCCACTGATGAGTTTAGCATAGTTCTTGGTATGGATCATGGAAACTTCACCAGGGTGTGGGTGGCACCAATCAATAGGCTTACAGCCTGAACAGAATATAAAGGGAGAGAGGGAAGGTAGGGTGCTGCTTACTGCTGCTGCTGTGGCTTGCTGCCCCCTGCCTGCCATGGGCTCTTTCTCCTCTGTGATGCCCCTCTGCCATGCCACTCTGGCCTTGTAGCCATTGGACTATGGACTGAAACCTCCCTTTAAATTGAAATAACTTATTGTCTTTTAACTTTGGATGCCAAGTATTGTGCCTTAGCAATGAGAAAAGAAACTAAGATGCATATGTATATTGCTCCAAAATTATAGAATGTATAGATTCTTGCTAGGTGTTTTGCTGCCTGAAATTAAGAAAGTCATATAGGGACCGTATCATTATTTTTTTATTGACAAAGTCTTCTGAATTCTAGGTCACTAATACTATATTTTCCATACCTGGAAATTAGTCCCAGTGTTACAATAATAAGACTCTAAAACAACAATGCACTAACATAAGAAATCCTCCTCTCTGTCTTTGCTCAGCTTGACCCCTTCTGTCTGGGGAGAACTTCCTACAACATTAGAGTGGTGGAATTATTATTCGTATCCTTTAGAGCAATAGCATATTTATTCTCCTTGAGCCATAAGCACATTGTAGGCTCATTCTGAGTTTTAAGAGGTGTATTGCATAGATTTTCCCATTTTATATTTTTTTCAAAAATATAATCTCCTTAACACTTAGCATTTCTGAAACTCAGTGGTGGTCAGTAACTCTCCATGGTACAAAACTTGAATTTTAGTTCTCCTTAGTAGAGTTGCCTTCCTTAAAAAGAGCAACTTACTTTTTAGGCCACATGCAGAATTTTAAAAAATTCTGTTTGTTGTTGTTTTGACAGATCTTAACCTAGGATCTAAAATTTAAACCTACACTGAATATGTCATTATTAATAAAATGGTAAAAAGTCATGGCAGTAATTAACTCAGGAATGTGCACATTTCTAGGAACTGAAGCTACTGCAGATGGTGGCCCCCAGGCTGGCATTGACCTACCTGTGAGAGGCTCCTGAGCTTGTGGAATATCTACTTCTTTTACTTCTTTTGGTGATATGTGTGTTGAGTAGGGGCTGTCTGTTCACAGTGTTTATTTAGAGAGAGAAGAAATATGATGGTAACAATTTCTTTATCTTATAACATACAATGTGGCTGTTTCAGCTGGTGTCAGGGCCACAGAGGGAAGGGAGGAGAAGGATCAGCCTGGGAAGTCATCTCTGCAAAAGCAGAACTGGTGTTCAGAAAAATTCTGCATTTTCTTATTAAGAAAAAACAAACATCTTCTACACTGTACCTATGGGGTCATTCCTAAAGAATTCAGACAACACAAACCATAACTGATGATCTTAAATTGAATACTACAGAAAACTCAGCATATCCTAAGGACAGAAATTAAGGACCCAGTGTTTAAAATCTTTTTCAATCAGATTTACCTCATCCAGAAAAATGAAATCTTTTCATATTGATGACTGAAGCTACTGTAATTTATTGCTGGGCTCTGTAGTTGTCCCATTGATACCTGTGTCTGTTTTTATGGAATTTTCATACTATGGTGTTTAATGCCACTCTGTGATGTATTTGAATTACAAGTGTTACACCTCTGGCCTTGATTGTCTGTTTAACAACTGCTTTAACTATTTGGAGTGTGTTGTGATTTCATACAAATTTTAGAAATATTTTTTCTGTTTCTCTGGAAAGGGCCATTGAGACTTATTTTTTTGGTACTGGGGATCAAACCCGGGACTTTGCGCTTGCAAGGCGCTGGAACCACTGAGCTAAATCCCTGGCCCCTGAGACTTTTATAGAAGATACTTTTTATCTGTGTATCAGAATATATAATAGAGAAATTTAACTATCAATAATGTACATTCATGAATATGAGATGCCTTTCTATTATTTATGCCTTGTATATTTTTTCTATAATGTTTGAGTTTTCATAGTAAAGACCTTTCACCTAATGGTTTGAATTTTTTCTTAGCTCTGTTATTAATTTTGGTGCTGTAATAGAAGGGTCTTTTTTCTTGATTTCCTTTGAGCATAGATCATTACTGAAATAAAGTAATGCATTGAGCTTCTGTTCTAATTTTCTGTCCCAGTACTTTATCAAATTGATCTACTAGTTTAAAAGTGTTTTACAGCTTTTGGGGGGGTTTCCACTTGTAGGATAATGTCAAGGATAAACAGGGCCACTATTACTGTTGCCTTTATTGTTTGGATGCTTTTTTACTCTTTATTTTTTCATTTCTGATTACACTTCCCAGTACATCTAGATTCTGGTGAACATGAATGGTGAGAATAGGCCTCACTTTCTACCAGTTTGTAAATCTTTGTTTTTCCCATTGACAATGATGTGAACTGGACTTTTTACATTTTTTTACATATCTTCTATTAGGCTGGAAAAATAATCTTTTGTGCCTAATTTATTTTTAGTTCTTATTTAAAAAAAGTACAGGGAATCGCTTCAAATGCTCTTTGTGTATCTATTGAGGTGAGTGTGTGTTATTTTTCCGTCTCACTCTTCTGAAGTGGTGAATCTCATTGACTGATTGCCCTTGTGGAGACAATCTTGATTCACATGGATAAATCTCATTTGTTTTAAAATCAGAAATTAGTGACTCCTGCCACAAAACTGAACATAAAATAGATTAACAACCTAAACATACCATGTGAAGTCATAAAAGTCCCAGAATAAACATGAGAAATTTTCTTGATGTTAGCTTTGTCATTGACATTGTGGATGTCAAATCTAAGGCCCATGCAATATAATCCAAGCTAATCCAAGGAGATTTCATCACACTACAAAGCTCTTCACAGCAAAGATCATATTCCAGAAAATGAAATAATAATTTTGGAAAAATATTCAGAGGAAATATATGTCACAGAGGCTTTATGAAAAACCTACATAGATATCTCACACAACTAAGCAAGAGAAAAAAGATTTACTTTAAAAGTATTAAAGGCCTAGAATAACTTTTTGTAACTGATGAATCCTGGTAGTCAACAAGAATTAAAAAAGATTTTCAAGAAAGCTAATCAGTAGTAAAATGTAAATTCCACAATGAGCTATGGGCTCACAACTATTCAGATGTATCATTCATATTATCAGAAATCAGAAAGGGACAAGTTCTGAGAAGACTGTGAAGAACAAAGAAATATGCGTATTATGTAGATGTGTAAACTTGTGCAACCATCATGAACAAAGAAAATTATAAAAGAAAATTTAAAATACAACTCTCACATTGCTCAGCTATTACTCTTCTAGCTATACTGAAAGAGATGAAGGCAGCATGAAGTATAGATGTCATTATTCCAATATCCAAAGCAGCATTATCAACAATATGCAACATATATAAAGACTATTAACATCCACTATAGAGAGATGAATAAGATTTTCACTTATATACCATAAAATATTTTTCACAGCAAAGGAAAAGGAAAGCCACCACTTATGGTAGCTTGGATAAAACTGGTAAACATTAAGCCAGTTGAGATGTGGCACACACAGAAAAACACTGTGGGACCTCATGTATATGTGGATCCTAAAAATAAAAACATAGAGATGGAGAGAAGAATTATGGTTTCCAAGGATATGCAGTTCAGATGCAGCTAAAATGGTGCAAAGGTGAAATTTTGTAGTTTCATAGTCTAGAAACTTGATGTGAGGATGGGAACTTGAGTTAGGAATATGGTACTGCATTCTGGAAGTTTCCCAGAAGAGTTGACTTCAGGTGCTCTTGTGTAAAGAAAAGGAAACTATGTGGTATGAAGGATATGGTAATTTGCTTAATAGTAGTAATCATTTCCTACATATATGGACCTCAGTGCTTTGTCATTCATCATACATTTTTCTGGTATTGAACATAGGGCATTCAGTTGAACTACACAGTCACCCATTTCAAGCAATACTTTTTTTATTTTGAAACATATTATTCCTAAACTGTTAAATTACCTAGGCTGGGCTGAAACGTGAGATCCTCTTGACTCAGCCTTCAGAGTGGTACGATTACAGGCATAAGCCACCATGCTTGGTTAAAACATCATGTAGTATACTTTCAATAATTACAATGAATGGTTTTTTCCAGAATTTGCATGAATCATTGGTCCTAAATTACAATCCCATGGACAGACCTGAGTCCTTCAATACCTACAAACTTCCTGATGTATTTCAGTTTTATGTAAGAAGGATATGTGACCACATGAGTGTCTGCACCCATCCTCAAAGGTGTTCATATTTGGGGTAGAGTAGGAACCTCAGAAAAGTCAATATCAGCAAATCAATGATGATTATTTTTCTTGAGAGACTTCAGCTCCTCCATATTATATACAAAAGAGTATCCCAGATGACACAGTGGAAAAAGACCAGGAAAACTCCTAAAGGCATTGCATTAAACCACTTAGTGGGGAAAGACACCCACCCCATCTCCGTCTCGATCCTATGCAGATATGGAGAGTTCAAGCTCCTTCGATCATAAGCTGAATATCTGTTGTGGAGAATTAGGACAAACAGCAAATCAATACATAGTACTGCAAATTCCCAGCTTCCTAGGTCTCCTCACACTTTAAGATCTCCCTGGGTTTTACTTTTCTTTTTCTCTGATAGAGAATTTAAACCCACTCCTCAAGTTCCTCATCTAGTGTCCAATCTAATCTCATGTGTGACTGCCAAGCAGTATGGGTTCCTCACTCAGATTAATAGCATGAAATAGAAGCTTAATAGCATGTTCTCTATCCATTAAATAAACACAAAAGCTATCTAGGAAGTGGCAGGGATTATCCCTAGCCCTCTAGATAAGAAGCACTTACTCAGGGAAACTTTCATAACTCTTCCTAGCTTGAAATTAGAAGCAGGATCATAGGGAAGATGCACTCAAACAGTGTGAGGATGAACTTCAGACCCACGGTGAATGCCAATGTGAGCCATGTGGAGGAGAGAAATAGGAGAACTGTGAAGAGATCTTTCAGGCACAGGCACAGTTTCAGTCGCTCTTTACTCAGGAATAAACACTGTGGAGCAAATACTCCATCCTTTCCCTGTGAACCTCATCTCTCTGACTGTACTCTCAAAGGAACAGTCCCATCCTCTGAAAGGATGAGGTTAATGAAGTGAGCTGTTCTTATTCAGTTTTTTTTTCTGTTATAACCAAGACCACAGAAGGCTGCTGAGCTCCAAAGCCAGCTTTACTGATGTTTCTGAATCAGACTTCATGAGAATCCACTTAAGTCCCACAGGAATGAGTCCAAATCATGGGGCTCATGTGTCACCCTGAGTTGGGGTAACAAAGACTGACTTGAAAAGGAAACTGAATTTTCCAAATCATGGTTTTGAGTGAAGTAGAATCCTTGAATTTCTATCTTTTTACTTTGAGGATGACTAGAACAAAAATTATTAAATGTATTTCTGGATGCCATTTATTTCATCCTAAATAGAGGTTTATTTAGCTTCATCTGATGGTCTCAGAAATTGAAACATTGCACACATAAAATTATTCACTTAGGGTCAGTCTTTGGCCATCTCTGTATACAAGTCTGCAAGTTACTTTGCACATATGGATAAATGCCAAGAAATGGCACATGTGGATCTGGAAATACTTACAGATGTGATATCTGCAGCAAATATAACCATTGCCCCTGGCAATGCAAACAATTTTGCACCATGCATCATTGTTAATGCCAGTGCAGCCAGACAGCTCACAAAGTTTGCATATATGCAGGTAAGAATCTGCAAGAGAAAAAGAAAACCAAATCCTCACTCATGCCTTCTGGAGACTGGTACATCGCTGCACAAGTGTGGATGTGCATGCACTCTCTTAACATACAAGAAAAATTGAAAATTTAAAAAATAATACAAAAGATTCTATGCACTGTTTGCAAATTATACTTGTGGGCCAGAAATACACAAATGACCTGAGGTGCTGGGAAGGAATCCCTTTGGGGCCTGACAACACAGCGAGACCTGAGAACTGTCGTGCTGTTCATTGAGGGTGTTGAGGTGATGTAGGTTTTGTGTGCTGTAGATTTTTTAAACAACAGGGAAACTCACCCCATTGGTGTTCTCTGTCTTTTCAGTTGCAATGGCCATAATTCCTGATGAGACATACTGTATAAAAGTAAAGGTCAATTAATTAGTCTGGAAATACATCACCTGTGCTCACTTTGACTAAGACTTAGTGTTTCCTAATGTTCTTCCCAAACTCTGTGTTCATAAACAATCCATGGAATCATTCCTCAGGGCTACATTTGTGTTTGAAGTAGTACAGGAATAAATATTATTTGTATTTACTCACAATGAGTGGTACCAGAAGGTATACGTAGGGCAATACAGGGTGCAGTTGTATTGCAGAAAGTTCATAATGAGATGAATTGGAGATAACTATTGTCCACAGGACATTCAGGGCCACACCGAACATCAGTTGGAGCGTCTAGTGAAGGAAAAAGTGTCTTTCAGGTAGGAGGAGCAGGTGAAACTCTTAGATACAGTTACTTCACCAATGAGCGGGTTCTGATAACTCTGGGCTCCCTTACAAGGGAAATTTTCTTAAGATTAGTGCCTAAGTTAATGTTCTGCATTTCCAAAATGACAGCATTGGTATTTTTCATAAATCATATGTATATATATTTTTCTTTATATTTAAAGAGTCAGAAGACTCTCATAAGGGTGTTTCCATCACCCCAACAAACTATTGGGTGGTCTAGTCACCTGACAGAACAAATTTGAGAGAACAGAAAGCACCTCATATATGACCCTCATATAAAGGGCCTTTGAAATGCTTACCCCTATAAAATACCACACTTTACTCATGGAAATATGCACATGGTGTAGATCAGATGGATGACTGGTTTCCATGTCTGGAACGTCCATAGTGATGTTGCTGATAATGTTGTTTTTCACAAGCTATGACACTTTTGATGTGTGACGATGTGTTGCCCTGGAAGAGTAGATCATAGGATGAGTCTCTGATTCCATACAATGTTTCCATGCATGAAAATATCCAAGTGATTTTAGGTCCTATGGCAAGTGCTAGAGATTAGGCCACATAAGTGTTTTAATAATGATTAGGGAAGTCAGACATTTAATAAGTTTCAGCATTGCTTCTTGCCCATTGAAGAGTAGTATACCCTCTTATTACACTGTCATAAAGGCTATGCAAGAAGCATCTACTCACCCCAGTAGGATTCTGAGGATACCAGCCTGAATTCAAGTGGCCTCTATACATAGTGTCTTGAAATGATGGTGAGTATTAATGGAATGGAGCTGAAAATAAAAAACACCAGCCACTAATCGTAGTGTTAATGTATCTGAGAGACATGGAGTGACATAGTTTGTTAGTCTTGTGACATTAGAACTCTTTGATTTACTCAGACATTTAATTAGTGCCTTCCATTATGATTTCTATTTTGCTCATGAGCTTCTGCTTCTTGGGAAGTTGTAGAAATTACACCGTTGTCCTCAGTTAGGCCCATGGTAACTTACAGGCTCTCACACTCTGGTTTCTCCTGATTACTCTGCTCAGCAGCCCACATGCTGTGCTGAGGCACATAAATTCCCTAAGAACCCTGTGTCCATGGTTGGGCACCACACCCACCTAAGCCATAACCCTTGCTCTTCTGCTGTCGGGATTCCAGAACAGAAATTCTACAGGTAACATTCATGTATTGGAAGGAGTTCCAGTCTCTATCAGTAATGGGTCCTCTCTCTTTTTCAAAGACATAGAGCTCCCTGAATTTGAATTTGTGCTAGTATTACCTTTTCTAACCTATAATGATGGAGACAGTTTCCATGGAACATTCCTCTCTTTTTTTACATGAACTGTGGGAAACTAGATATTTCCTCATATCTCAATTTTGCTTGGCAGTATGCTTATAATAATGTATAATAGGAAAATACATTCATTTTAGAATTGCTCATATTTCCATACATTCATTAAAGTACGAAAAATTCATCATTTCTTTTAGAGAAATTAATACTTTTTAATTCTGAGATAGAAATTATCAGAATAAAAATATCTTTTTTATTTTTCTCAATGATAATGATAATTTCAGGAAAAAAGTCATAAACATACATGACCTGTTATTTAGATTATGAAAATTATATGCAGACCCAAAGCAACAGAAGCATTTGGGCTTAGCATGGACTCAGACTACTTCACATAGAATCACCCCTGATGTTCTTTCCTCCCATCCTAGTCACTGGCAGACATGTGCTCTGTTGCCCATCCCTAATCTGCCATTTTCCTTCTCTGAAGTGGATACAGGCTATTTTTAAAAAATGTACTTGTGGTTACACATATTTCTATAACAGTATAATTACCTTAAAATAAATGTTCACACATCTTTCCCTTACTTTTGATGGTGATGAATACAAAAGCATAAAACTATACACAAACAATTTTCTATGTCTTAATATCAAACTGTCCAGTTGCTCACTTTTAGTTCTTATCCAAAGCAAAAATACCATCACTTTCTCAACTGACTGTGGCTCATTCTTTATGAACATAAAAATCCATATTTCAAAAATTCTATCATAGAAAGTCATAAATTAGACTTCCAGGCTCTGAAATTGTTGCTGAATTAATGATTAACTTGGAAAGAGATAGAAACACATAGTCCTCACTACTTTGAATTTTTCTATAGTACTTACCCAGGTTTCCATGGTAAAAATGGAGAATGTCAGTGCTTTTAATTATCGTGTGAGTCATAATAATTTTATAAAGAGCTTTGTCATAAGAGAAGAAATGTATTAGTGTTA
The DNA here is from genome assembly GCF_000247695.1 of Heterocephalus glaber. The sequence goes on along the minus strand of NW_004624864.1, from coordinate 664,538 downwards.
TCTATTCATTATTAGGATTAGTATTATTCATTCATGGTTTCTCACTACACCCATACCAACTAGAAGTGAAACTTTCTACCCATTTCCTGTCTACCTCAGATCTATCAAAGGAATAATATGCCCTTTCCCAGTTATAGAATTTCTAGTGTCTTATTATTCAGTTCATATGAAAGAATCTAGGGTTTCTCAGTCATTTCTTTGTCTGTTTTTTTTTTTTTTTGGTACTGGGAATCGAACTCGGGTCCTTGCACTTTCAAGGCAGGCAGTGGAACTACTGAGCTAAATCCCTGGCCCGGTTCTTTGTCTGTGTTATCAGGAAAGTAGTATTTTTCTTCTTTCTTGCATCTACACTCAGCCTAGGTAGTGGTTCAAAGAGTAAAACACTATTACAGCTTAAAGCTTTATAGTGTCTTATTGCTCTGTGTATCTGGAGGGAAAGTTTTTGGCTCAAGGTGTCTCAGGTTCAGAGAATTAGTGTGAGACTGTATCATCTGTGGTGTATTTTTCCTAAGACCACATGTTTCTCAATGTTTTCTCCCAACCTCTGGGTTCATAAATAACATATGAAAACAATTCTTGAGGTTTCTATTCACTTTTAAGTGATAGAAAGACAATAATTGAATTTACTTGCAATGATTGTTATCAAAAGGTAGAAGCAGGGCCATAGAGAATGGAATTGTACCACAGAAAGATCATAATGAGCCACACTGCAGCAAACTATTACCCACGAGATGATGAGCACTACACCAAATCTAACTTGGAACATCTAGAGAAGAAGAAAATACTTTAGAAGGGGGAAGAATAAGTGTTATTCTTGGAAAAGAATACCAATTTAGGAGTTTTAAATAAGTCAAGACTTCCTTTCTAAGGCTAATTGTGTTAGGATCAATGCCTAAATTCATCTTTAGCTTTGCCCAAAAGACAACATTGGCAGTTTTCAAAAATTATAAATGTAAGCCAATAGTCTCTGCTTAATGGAGGTGTTTCCATGGCCACACCAAAGTATGAAGTGATCCAGTTCCTGACTCACAGCAAATTTGGCAGAACACGAAAGCACATCAGTCACCAGGGGCCTTTACAATGCTCATCACTAGAAAATGTTGCACTTTAATCCTGTGAGTCAACACAGGGCTCTGTGCCTCTTGAGGGCTAGGCACTGGCCCAGGTAGCTCAGATCAGTGATGGGGTTACTGCCTTGAATGTGGAGGGTCAGGTGGCTGATAATACTGCTCTTCTCAAACAGTGCTGCCCTTGATGACTGAAGACATGTCATTCTGGAATATCAGATCAAAGAAGGAGTCTCTTTGTTTAGAACATTGTCATGCATGCAAATACCAAAAAATATAGTGTTATAACAAATGCCAGAGATTAGGGTGCATTATTGCTTCAGCAAATGTTGGGGAGATTCTGACATTTAATACACATTTAGCATTGTTTCTTGACCAGTTAAGAACAGACTGCTCTCTGTTATACTAAGTGCCAAAATGGGTGTGTAGTAATATCTACCTATTCCAAGGGGAATCTAAAGGCTATAGCATGAATTAAAGTGTCTTATGTCTTGAAATGATGGTACTATTTCCAGGATACAGCTGAAAATCAACAAATGCCAACCACTAATCTTAGTTCTTCTGTCCCAGAGAGACATGGAGTGAAATATTTTATTAGTTTTGCTGCATTAGAACTCTTTTATTTACTGACAGATCTAAGTTTTATCTGACATTATTATTTCTGTTTTGTCCCTGGCTTCAGTGTCTGGGAAGTTTAAGAAATGATACATCGTCTTCCTTAATCCCAATAGTAGCTTATGTGCTCTCTCACTCTGGTTTCTCTTGATAACTCTGCCTGTCCAACACGCACTATACCCAGTCACTCAGATCCCTAAAGTGCCACATGTCCATTGTTCCGGTGCCACGCCCATCCAAACATGCACAACTGCTCTGCTATTCTCACGATCCACGCAAAGAAATTACACATCCAACACCTCACATCAGGGATGATTTCAGTCCCCTTTAACAATGAGTTTTCTCTGTTTCTTTAAATCATGGACCATTCTGAGTTTAAATGTGGGTAGTGAAACCTTTTCTGGCATCAGGACAGTGCAGATTCTACCTCACAGGCACTTCTTTTTGATAAGAAGCTAGATATTCTTCCTCATACTTCTACATTGTTTCATTTTAGAGTACATTATAACAATTCTCCACATGCATGGTGAATTGATACAATCTAATTTAGTAGGATGGTTTATTAATGTAGAATTAAAAATATGAATATTTTTGTAATATTAAACATTTGGTACTTCTTTCAGAGAAATTAATGCCTTTGATTCTTAGAGATATTAAGAGAACAGAAAGTATCATTATCGTATAAATGATAAGTTCAGAAATAAAAGTCATGAACATATATAAGCTGGTATTTTGATTATGGTATTACATATGGATCCAAAGGAATAGAAGCATTTGTGGTTGATCAGGTGATCTCTTCATGCTGAATTAGCCATGATCTTCCGACTTTCTTCATGCTTTTGTCCCTCACAGTTCCCCACTCCATCCCCCAAATCTGCTGTTCCCCTTCCTAAAGCACAAATATGCTAAAATGTTTTAAAAATGTTTTCCTCTTTTCATATAACATAATAATTAAGTTGAAATAAGTGCTATTACATTTTTCTTCCTTTTGATAGCTATGACTAATCATCACACAGTATTACACATGTATAGGTTACTATGTCTTCTACTCCTCAGTTTTTCAACACTAATTCACAATAATAGCAAAAATATCATCATTTTCTGAACTGTGACTCATTCTTTATACACATAAAAATCCATATATCAAAATTACATTTCATTGATTTCTGCTTTAAAATCACTTTTGCTTTCATAGCAGCACAACTTGTAAGAAGTAAATCTTGGAAGAAGCTTAAATGTCCATTAAGGGAAATTGATAAAGAAAATGTGGTATTTATATACAATGGAGTATTACTCTGCCATAAAGAAGAATAAACTTGAGTCTTTTATAGGAAAAAAGGATGCACCTTGAGACCATAATGTTAAGTGAAATAAGTCAGAGAGCTTAAATATTCTATGGTTTCTCTTATATGAGAAACCCAAAATATAGAGAAAGAGCAAGATAAAAGACAGATAATATGAAGTAGGGAAATAGATCTTTCTCAAAGGGGAAGAGGATCAAGAGATGGGGTGGGGGAGGGAGAGGGAATGTAAAAAGGAGGGAAGGGGAGTCATGTGCATCTGACAGCTCCACACAGGGAAGGCAAACATTACGTACTGCAAACATGGCCTAAGAAAGAAATGAAAACCATAAAGATGGGGAAACTATAATTTGGATCATGGTCACTAGAACTCTTCTGACTGAATTTCCTACATGGAGAGATGAAACTAGAAAGTAAACATGTATTAAGATGGTTGGATACAGCAGCACCAAGGGATCTGGCAGCCTAAACTTGGGACCACTGGATGTGTAGGATGACCTCTCCTGGTCCAGGACAAAAGAAAGTTTTCTGTGAGCCCGAGGCTTTGCCATGGAGCTACAATCCCCCTTATCGTCTAAGGAAGAACCATTTTCTGTAAGGAATGCAGGGCTACATACCTCATGAAAAGTGTCACTCAGTCCTGAGACACCATGTGCCCTGCTCCGCTGTCCCTTTTTAAGCTTTCTTGGGAGCCAGGAAAACAGCATAGGACCTGCAGCTCATTAGGACACTGAAGAGATAGACAAGGTGTGGGGCATGGGTTTCCCCTGCATTTCAGTTTCACTTTATTAGAACGAGTCTTCTGCTCTACGAGGAGATAAAAGTGTGTTACCAAGAATGTCACCATCCTGACAGAGTTTCTTGCAGATGGTGTCTGCGATGAGCAGAGGTACACGATGCTGACAAAATATTGCTTTATCTCTGCTGCACACACAGCCAGCGTTTTCAGTGCCAAACCCTCCCATATGAATCTCTCTTTGTGAAGAAAGAAATTCTAATTCCCTTCTCACAGTCTCTCAGATTGGTGCTAATAAAGTGCTTGCTTTGTAGTTATGGACTTACTTTGACTTAGAAGTGCAAGCATTTGTAGTTCACAGAAATCCTTCAAGTAGGGTGAACAAATTGAATTATTCCTATAGATGGGAAAGATATCTGCACTCTTCCCTATTCATTTTAATTTGTACATTTTCCTCATAATCATAATCTACAATGCTTTTCCCCTTATCTTACCTCTTTATACTACTTGAAAAATAACTACACAGGAACACAGTGCACAATATTTCTGAGCATCCTACAGGAAATTCCAATCATAAAGATATTTGCTATTTGCCCATATCTCTGAAAGTATATCCTCCAAAATCATAAGGAAAACCAATGAGATTTACAGCTATATTTTTATTCAACTTTAAATGGAAAAAAAGCAGACAGCATAGTCTGCTCCATACAGAGTTCTTCCATAATACTTACCTTTGGTTACCAAGGTGAAATTGAGAAGCTCAATGCTTTTAATTAACATTGTTTCAGTCATGATAATTTTATGAAGAGCTTTGTCATAGGGAAAAATGATATTCTTTTCCCCATGTTTATGTGTGCACTTCTATCAAAGAGGAGTGATGTGTTCTACTCTCATTCTACTTCAAATCCATCAAAGGAAGTCATCTTCCCATACCAAATTGTAGAAGTTTCAGTGTCTTTTTTGTGTGTGCAGATTTAATGAGATAGAACTTTGAATATGGGCCATTGGTACTTGCATGCATTGTTATGACCATAGAATTTTTCTTCTTTCTTGAATTGACTACAGCACAGTATGTATTGACATACAACATAGGTAGATGTTCCAAGAGTAAAGCAATCTTGAGCACATAACAAGATTTATAATATCTGTCTTATTAAACCAAATAAAATCACCCTGAAATTAAATGAACCTCAAGTATTTACTAGTGAGAATGAAGAAAAAAATAAGAGAAATAAATAAGAGCAATGAAAGTCTCTGACTAGAGAAGGTAAATACAAGCAGAATTAGGGAATATGGGTCACAAGAATCACAGAGCAGAGAGTGTGGCATCTCAGGAGGAGTAATGTCAGTAACTGCCCAGGAGTTACACTGCTGGGGGAAAACAGTGTGGGCTAATTTCCCAGTGCAGACATGCTAATAAATGCCTATTGCAAAGGTGTGATGGAAACCAAACATGGTTGATAAAACCTCAGAGAAAAATAACAGTGGAAGCTTCTGACATTGGAGTTCGTGGGTTAGAATTCCCCACAGGAAATACAACTGGCAATAAACTTCCATGCTCAAAGACACAAAATTTAAAGAATCATCCCAAAAAATCTTGTATTACTTTATCTTTTCCCATGTTCAGTTTCAATTGATTTTCTTCTCTTGGCTATTGCTGGAGTCACAGCACTGAGTCCTCTATCCCAGCACTTAGTCCCCTTGAGGTCCCTTGTGGTGGAGCTTGCTCTCTACGAGTAGAGATTTATATAACAGGAGAGAAAATATGCAAAACTCTGAGTGGAAGACAGGTTTGCAGGTGCTCTTTGTAGATTTTATATTTTAACCCAATTAGTTAGTATTTTCAAGAAGTTTCCAGACATTAAAAATGAATGAGGTTTTAGTGAGTAGGTTCTGCTACTGTGGAATACTTTCTACATCAACTATGGAAAAAACAAAATTACAAAATATATGGGAATTATTAAGAAAAAGTTTGTAAGGAAATTATTTCAGAAAGACATATCTCAGGAAAATTACAGAAAACCTTCAACAAATGAAAATGCAAACTGAATGAATTACAGTTCCTGAGATACAGGTAAATTCCATCAGTTTATAGCTTTTGATACTATTATAGCCCAGAACAAATTATTAAAATCTATAATCTTCCACTTGTAATATCTAGAGAAATGAAAGTTATTCCAATGAATATAAAAGGAAAACACCAGTACTAAAGACATATTAAAGATATATAATTATCCATCTATCTATCTACCTATAAAGATACATATTTATCTGTCTGCCTATGCTTATATATATATATATATAATAAAATGATTAAAGACCAAATTGAGTAAATGTAATACTGAGATAACAACACTGACATAACAATGTAATATTACTTCCCGGAGGGATTTAACAGGATCTATTTCATCAGTGAAGTTCCATATTACTTGATATTTTCTATTAAAACTTTCTACAGTCCACATATTTGATTACATGTAATTTATTATATGATACATTTTTTCACATACTCACCTGTGTTTGAGTCTATTGCTGCAATTATGTAAAATTTATTGCAGTTATAATATTATATTATAATTCAATATTTATTTTTACTTTTGTAACTTTATACATGACTTCTTATTTTTCTAAATTTCTGTAAATATTTAGAAGCTATTCTTACTTCTGTTCTGAAGGCACTATTTCAATGTAAAGTTTCTCCATTTTATCACCAGGTGGAAAAGAGTGGTTATGAAAATTCAATGTGTGTGTGGCAACTTTATTATTTTATCATCTACTGTGATGGCTTATATTTAAATGTCCCCTCAAATCCTCATGTGCTCATAGGTGGGGCTTTTCAGAGGTTGCTGGATCTAGGGTATATGAATATGGATTAATGGTGTGAGAACTGGACTAAGAGTGTGTGGATTAGTCCACTAACGTCTTAAGCATAGTTCTTGGTACGGATCATGGAAGCCTCACCAGGGTGTGGGTGGCACCAATCAATAGGCTTACAGATTTTATGGAATATAAAGGGAGAGAGGGAAGGCAGGATGCTGTTTACTGCTGCTGGTTCTTACTGCCTCCTGCATGTTATGGTCTCTTTTCTGGCTGTGATGCCCTCTAACCTGCCACCCTGCCTTGAAGCCATCGGACTATGGACAGAAAGGCCCACATACTTTGAATTGAAATAACCTTTCCTCTTTTAACTTTGGGTGTTAGATACTGTGTCTCGGCAATGAGAAAAGAAACTAAGATGAATATGTATCTTGTTCTAAAATTATAGAATATATAGATTTTTGCTAGGTGTTTTTCTGGCTGAAATTAAGAAAGTCATACAGGGGTCACATCATTATTTTCTCATTGGCAATGCCTTCTGAATTCTAGGTCACTAATATTAGATTATCCATACCTGTTGTTTAGCTCCTGTATTATAACAATAAGACTCTAAAACAACAATGCACTAACATAAGAAATTACTCCTCTCTGTTTTTGCTCAGCTTGACCCCCTCTATCTGGGGAGAACATCCCACAACATTAGAATGGTGAAATTATTATTCTTACCCATTGGATCAATCACATATTTATTCTCCTTGAGCCATAAGCATATTGTAGACACATATTGTAGAGTTTTAAGAAGTGTATTGCACAGGTTTTCTTATTTTTTTAAAAAATATAATCTCCTTAGCACTTATCATTTCTGAAACTCAGTGGTGGTCAGTAAGTCCCCATTGTTCAAAACTTGAATCTTAGTTCTTTCTAGTAGAGTTGTCTTTCTTGGAATAGCACAACTTACTTCTTAGGCCACATGTAGAATTTTTTAAAATTCTGGTTGTTGTTGTTTTCATCTTAATCTAGGATCTAAAACTTATACCTACACTGAATCTCCCATTGTTAACTAAAATGGTACAAAATCATGGCAGTAATTAACTCAGGAATGTGCACATTTCTAGGAACTGAAGCTACTGCAGGTGGTACCCCCCAGGCTGACACTGACCAACCTGTGAGAGGCTCCTGAGATTGGGGAATATTTACTGAGAGGCGATGTGTGTGTTGAGTAGGGGCTGTCTGTTCATAGTGTTTATTTAGAGAGAGAAGAAATATGATGGTAACAATTTCTTTATCTTATAACATATGATGTGGCTGTTTCAGCTGGTGTCAGGGGACAGAGGGAAGGGAGGAAAAGGATCAGCCTGGGAAGTCATCTCTGCAAAAGCAGAACTGGTGTTCAGAAAAATTCTGCATTTTCTTATTAAGAAAAAACAAATATCTGCTACACTGAACCTATGGGGTCATTCCTAAAGGATTTGGACAACACAAACCATAACTGATGATCTTAAATTAAAGACTACAGAAAACTCAGTATATCCTAAGGACAGAAGCTAAGGACCCAGGCTTTAAGATCTTTTTTCAATTAGATTTATCTCATCCAGAAAAATGAAATCTTTTCATATTGATGACTGAAGCTACTGTAATATATTGCTGGGCTCTGTTGTTGTCTCATCAATACCTGTGTCTGTTTTTAGGAATTTTCATACTACAGTGTTTAATACCACTCTCTGATGTATTTGAATTACAAATGTAACACCTCTGGACTTGATTGTCTATTTAAAGTCTGCTTTAATTATTTGGAGTGTTTTGTGATTTCATACACATTTTAGAAATATTTTTTCTGTTTCTCTTGAAAGCTTCATTGAGACTTTGATAGAAGATACTTTATATCTGTGTATCAGAATGAATAGTAGAGAAATTTAATTATCAATGACTTATACTTATGAACATGAGATGCCTTTCTATTTTTTATGTCTTGTATAATTTTTTCTGCAATGTTTGAGTTATCAGTGTAAAGACCTTTCACCTCATGGCATGAAAAAGTTTTTGATCTGTTACTGATTTTGATGCTATAATAAAGAGAATTTCCTTTGCACATAGAACATTACTGAAATAAAGTAATGTGATCAGCTTCTGTTCTAATTTTCTGTTCTGGAACTTTATCAAATTGATCTATTAGTTTGAAAGTGTTTTACAGCTTTTTTTGGGGGGGAATTCCACTTGTAGGATAATGTGGTGGATGAATAGGGCTGATATTACTGCTGCCTTTGTTGTTTGGATGCTTTCTTACTCTTTATTTTTTCATTTCTGATTACACTTCCCAGTGCATCTAGATTCTGGTGAACATTAGTGGTGAGAATGGGCCTGGGTTCCTACCAGTTTGTAAATCTTTGTTTTTCCCATTGACAATGATATTAACTGGAATTCTTACATTTTTTTCAAATCTACTAGGGTGGAAAAATAATCTTATGTGCCTAATATATTTTCAATTCTTATCAAAAAGCATAAGGAATCATGTCAAATCCTCTTTGTGCGCCTATTCAGGTGAGTGTGTGTTCATTTTCCATCTCACTCTGCTGATGTGGTGAATCTCATTGACTGATTTCCTGTGTGGAGACAACCTTGATTCACATGGATAAATTCTACATGTTGTTTGAAAATCAGACATTAGTGACTCCTGCTACAAAAGTGAACACAAAGTATATTAACAACCTAAACATAACACTTGAAATCATAAAAGTGCAAGAAATAAATATCATGAGAAATTTTCTTCATGTTAGCTTTGTCATTGACATTTTGGATGTCAAATCTAAGGCCCATGCAATAAAATCCAAGCTAATCCAGTGAGATTTCATCACAGTACACATCTCTGCCCAGAAAAGATCATGTTCCAGAAAGTGAAATAAATTTTTAGAAAAATATTTGCAATAAACATATCTCATAGAGTCTTAATGAAGAACCTACATAGATATCTCACAGAACTAAATGAGAGAATAAAAATTTCACCCAAAAGTGTTGGGCTGCACACACCAGTGAGGACCAGCCTTGAAGGTGAGGACCTCTCGCCACTGGCTGCACGCACTGCAGCGATTCACTTACACCCCTCCCCCCCACCTCTGGCCTCCTGGTTGTACTGCTACCTGGTTCCACACTAAAAAGACACAGGGGACACCAGACCACCACCGTACTTGGTAAGTTGGTGGGATCATCACCTCCCATTGGACCCTGGACGATCTTTAGGGGAAGGGCAGCTGGAACCTGCAGTACAACCTTGCAGAATTCAACCCTACAGGAGGACAGGGAGCTCAACTTGGGACTTGCCACCAGAAATATGCCTGAATCCTATGGGTCTGCAACTGCCTTGCTGTGACTCACTGACTTATATTTGCACACTGCTGCCTGTGTTGTCTATTGTGACAGCAGAGACATACCCTGAAGGAGGCCCTTCATTTTCATTTTTATTGCCAAAATTATTATTATTGGTGTTTTTTGCTCTTATTTTGAATTTTTTTCCAACTCTTCAATTTTTTATTTTTCTCTTCTTTTTTCTTTCTTTTCTCCTCTCTCTCTCTCTCTCTCTCTCTCTCTCTCTATCTCTTTCTCTCTCTCACTGTCCCATATTGTTCTTCATCTCCCTTTTTGTTTCTGTTCTGGCCCTAATTCAGATTTCTTCTTTATTTTTCTTTTATTCTCTTTTTCCTTCTCTTGCCTGTGTCCTCTGGCCTCACTGCTAACCTTCCCCTATCCTTCTACCTAACTATCTCTCCCTCCCCAAGTCCTTCTAACTCCCCATCCCAAAGGGTAAAGTTGCTATATTGAAGAGTTTATTCACTATAAACATACGTTGGGTTGGTCCTCGATTTTGATTTAATTCACACAATTAAAGGTGATAGATTAATAACTACCACAAATTATCATTTTCTAAGCTGTACTACATGCTATTGTTGTTGCTGATTGTATCACATGGGCTAAGGTGTTGTGATTGATCTAATCAGTTGTCCTTCCTGGTATACTGAAAATGAGATAGCCTTAGAGTCATTAAAGACTCAAAACCTAAAGACCAGCTATATCTGGAAGACACCTCTGAGAAGCAATCATTCAATAAGAGTTCTAATTACAAGCAACAAAGATACTTACAATAAGCAATTTTGAAGTATCAACCCAGGAGTTAAACCAAGGACAGTACCAAAAACAAAAATGAGAAGATATTTAAGCAAGTCACAAACCCAGACTTCCACCCCTCCAAAGGCAAATTCTGGGGGAAATGAGGTGGAAAAGTCATAATCAGCCATCTGGACACCTTGAACTGATAGCACAGGAAGAAACAAAACAGATGAACGAGGCTCTAGAAAAATTCAAAACAGAAATAATTTCCCAGATAATTACAGAGATGGTGAGCAGAGTGAAAGACATGATTAGAGGCTCTAGAACAGAAACAGATTAAAAAAATAGATGAGCTCAGAACCATGCTGGAAGTCATGAATGCCCAGCATAAGAAAGAAATGGAAACCATGATCACCTAACATAAGAAAGAAATGGAATCCATGAAACAGATTCAAAAGATATCCAGGAGATTAAAAACTCCTTTGAAAGTATCCACAGCAAATTAAGGGGATGTGAAGATAGAATATCAGATATAGAAGACAGGATGACACTTAATGACCATGAAAACAGAGATTTCTTGAAAATAGTAAGGGATCATGACAAATCAATCCAGCAGCTGCTAGATGATGCAAAGAAGAATAACATAAGACTGATAGGAGTCTACATAAAAGCAGGAGAAAATACAATTGACATAAAAAACTGTTCAAAGAAGTAATAGTTGAAAATTTCTCAGAGATAGAAAATTGCACATTCAGATAAGTGAGGTATATAGAACTTCAACTAGCCACAATCAAAAAAATTTCTACACCTAGACATATATAATAGTCAAGATCCCAGAAACCCAAAAGAAGAACAAAATCCTACAAGCAGTTAGAGAAAAGAAATAAATCACCTACAAAGGAAAGTCCATCAGAATCACAGCAGACTTCTTAACACAAACCCTCAAAACAAGGAGAGCCTGGAGTGAAATATTTCAAGCCCTAAAAGAGAATAACTTCCAACCTAGACTATTGTATCCTGCAAAATTATCTTTCAAAATCAATGGGGAAATTAGATACTTCAATGATAAAGAACAGCTGAGAAATTTCAAGAACACCAAACCAGAACTCCAAGCAATTCTAAACAATATCCTAGAAAAAAACAAGGAAGGTCACAACTCCATGAGGCCTAACAGAGAGAAGCCACCAGGCAAGATAAGAAACTAAAGGGAAAGGCAGAAAAATAAGAAATAAAAGAGCCAACAAAAGTAGAACATCATGACAAGGATGAGTCAATATCTATCACTTATAACCATCAATGTTAATGGCCTCAATTCACCAATCAAAAGAAATACACTGGAAGAATGGATTAAGAAGCAAAATCCAACAATATGCTGTATACAAGAAACACACCTAACTCAAAAAGAAATTCATAGACTGAAAGTAAAAGGATGGAAAGCACTTCTCCATGCAAGAGGAACCCAGAAAAAAGCAGGGGTAGTAATCTTATTTGCAGACAAAATAGACTTCAAACCAAAACTAATTAAGAGAGACAAAGATGGTTACTACATGCTTGTGAAGGGAACAATCCAAGAGGAAGAGATGACAATCCTAAATATATATGCAACAAATATGAATGCCCCACCTATACAAAACAAATATTAATGGACAAGAAAAGCTAAATAAGCACTAATACATTTGAAGTGAGGGATCTCAATACACCACTATCACAAATAGACAGATAATCTAGACAAAAAATTAACAACAAAATTCTAGAACTGAACCAAGCTTTTGAACAAATGGACTTAATAGATGTTTACAGAGTGTTCCACCACACAAAATCAGAATACACATTCATTTCAGCTGCACACAGGTCATTCTCCAAAATAGACCACATGCTAGCTCATAGGATATGTGTAAGCAAATGTAAAAGAATTGAAGTTACCCCCTGTATATTATCAGACCATAGTGCAATAAAATTGGAAATCAATATCACAAGAAACTGCAAAATCCCCGCAAACACATGGAAACTAAATAATACCCTCCTGAACAACCAATGGGTCCCAGAGGAAATTAAAGAAGAAATTAGACAGTTCCTACAAGTAAATGATAATGCCAGTACAACATACAGGAATCTATGGGACACAATGAAAGCAGTTCTA
>NW_004624864.1:626137-646470 GCF_000247695.1 Heterocephalus glaber | reverse complement strand
ATGGCCATTTTCACTATATTAATCCTTCCTACCCAGGAGCAGGGGATGTCTTTCCATTTTCTGATATCATCTTCAGTCAAATTGTCATTATTTGCAGATGACATGATACTCTATATAGAAGACCCCAAGAACTCCACCAACAGTCTTCTAGACTTAATAGCCAAATTCAGTCAAGTAGCTGGTTACAGGGTCAACACACAAAAGTCAATAGCTTTCCTCTACATGAATGACAGACTCACTGAGAGAGAAATAGGGCAAATAATTCCTTTCACAGTAGCATCCAAAAAACTGCAATACCTAGGAATCATCCTAACAAAAGAAATCAAAGACCTCTTCTCTGAAAACTATGGCACTCTGAAAGGAGAGATTGAAGATACTCATTTATTTGTAACGGTGTAGAGGACTGAGGCCAGAGCCTTGTGCACGCTGGGCAAGCCCTCTACCACGAGCTACATCTCCAGCCCAGGACCCAAGGATTTTCCAACAACCGTCAGTTAACTCTGCTGTTTCCTTCGGGTTGAGTCACTGATTTTAGGTTGACTGGGGCACTTTGGGGTTTTTGGCAGTTGTTTGGGGTGTGGGGAGCTTTCCTTGTAGATGTGTTAGCAGAAACGAAGAGCTTGGCCTCTGCCTTCTTTGGAGTCTGTCTCAGCTCTTTCTTCCCTGGTGAGGGATTTCTTTGTTTCTTCTTCTGTCTCATTTTTGGCTCCTTCTGTGGACCCGCACCCGGGGCCTCAGGAGCCGACAGGCCCTTTCTCTTCTTGCCCTTAGGTGTGCTGGGACCAGGACTCTTTTTTGGAGACTTCTCTGTGACGTGTTTTTGCGCCTCAACATTTCCTTTTACTGGAGTCTCACTTATTGGTACCAGTTGTGGAATTTCATCGTCAGACTCACTTTTCACTTTAACTTGGGTTTTTCCTTTGCCAGTCTTTTTCTTCCGGGACCCACGGCTTCTCATGGGAGCACCTTTGCTTTTAGATGCCACGCCACCTTTAGTTAGGACTGACGCAGCCTTCTTAGCTTTTTCGTGTAACTTTATTTTTCCCTCTTCAATTTCTGCTTTTCACGGTATTTTTCCTCTCTTTTCTTCCTCTTGGCTTCCTTTTCCCTCCGTTCACTGACGGAGATTCTGTTGGTTTCATTCCGGTAAGAGAGAAATGAGGAAAAGATGGGAAAGGAAACCGACTTCCTAGTTTCCAAGAACAAGAGTTTCACACTTTTCCACTTCTCCGGCAATTTTTCCGAAAGACTTTCCGTCACAGCAACAATGTTTTCAGTGATGTGTTGCACCTGCATTCCAGCGTGACCAATGTGTGTAGCACTGCAAGAACCACTTTTGGAGATGTTTAAGACAGTCTCAGCTAAAGTGCTGTTGCTCTCTTTTGAAAAATTCTTGACCTGAAGGTTTACAGGTACTGGCACTTTCTTCCTTTGATAGAAGTGTCTTCCTATGTGCGAGGGCAAAAGTCACCTAATTCTTTCCTCGGTAAGAAAGACGTCAAAACTATCCAGGAGGCGGAGCTTGGCTTCATAGGCTTTATATTCTGTTTTTAAAAGTCGGAAAGGAATAATCTGAGAGATTGTTTTAATTCCATGCTTTCAAATCTTTCTATAGAAGCGTTCTCTCCGTTCAGTTGACTGGAGTTCTTCCTTGGTAAATAAACAGATTTCTGACAAATCTGACCGAATATTATGAGGCAAGGACAATCTGACTCTCAGTTCTCTTCCTGGAATTTTTCCATAATATCACCGTTAAGAAGAAATTTTCATTTTCATTCAAAAGCAATCCACTTTTGTTCTTCCTGGACTTAGAATGTGTCAACAAAGCTTCCACTGCCTTTCTAATCTGCTCTTTGTCCAGCGGCCCCAGAGAGGTCAACTCCGCTGGAGTCGAGGTGGCAGCTGAAGACGACTGTCCGGTGGAGAACTAGTCCACCCTTATGCTCCCACCTCTTGCAAATTAGGCCAACCACCAGAACTGTTTTCCTGTGTGCACCAAAGCAGGATTATTATTATTATTATTATTATTTTATTCTGCATGATTATGACATTTATTCCAGTATCTGATTAAATACAATTAATTTGTAAAGAATGGAGTGAATAGGAAGAGTACTTTTCCAAACATCGAACTATATTTTATCTTATATGAATATAAGCTAAAATGGAAGACAACTGTGCCCTGTTGTAATCTAGCCTGCAATGAATGTGTAGAAAATGTACTAACAGGGGCTGGGATTTAGCTCAGTGGTTCTGGAGCCTGCCTCACAAGTACAAGGTCCTGAGTTCGATTCCTGGTACTAAAAAAAGAAAATGTACTAACAAAACTGAAGGCAAAGAATTCTAGGTTTGGAATCCATTTTTCTTAATTTTCCCCATCTTCAAACAGAAATCTTTAAGAAAGTGCAGTTTCCTATGAAAAAAGTCGAGGATCCAAAGTGTTGTTACCTAAATCTAGGACCCTGTGTCTAAGTACTGTGATCCTGTGGCTAAGTTCTGTGACCCAAGGGCCAGTTCTGAGGTGAGAAGTAGCTACAAGATTGCTGCTCACATCACTGATCAATGCTGGGAATAGGCAGGAACCCCATTGAGATTTCCTGGAACCCAGTGCCACAGCATACACCAGTAAGTGCTAAAAACAATAAATAATGATTTCCCCAAAGAGAAGTAGAGTTCCTAGTGTCAAATTTCACAAAACCTTCCATTTTCTTCTCATTATAGACATAACTTAACTAACTCCTGCCTTGATCTCAGAATCATTAGGGGACTCAGACAATGAAAATTTTCTTACCACTCTACCTTTTTTTTTTTGGTCAATACCACCAAAGGCATAAAACCGAAGTTTTTGCCATCAAAGCCATAAAAAACTCAACAGACCTGACTTTGTACAGGTGTTTACTCAAAGAAAAGAGAGATTGTAAGTCATCTCTTTACATTTTACATGTTACCCAGTTGGTCTCAAATTCCTGGGCTCAGCTGAACCTCCTGCCTCAGGCTCCCGAGTACCCAGGATTGTAGGGTTGTACCATATCATCTGCCTTTTGCATCATTACTATTATTTTCAGGGTCTATCAATCTGTCAAGTAACCAAGTATGACTATGACACATTGCTTGCTCGGTACTTTCTCCAAAGGAATACCCCAGATGTATAATGAATATCAGCTACATGATGCAGATATTCATTAATTGTGACTAGACTGAAGGTGGTACGTGGGCCATGGTTACCTCCCAAAGCAGGATCATTAACGATATGCAACACAGAAAGAACATGAACATCCACCATAGAGAGATGAATAAGATTTTCACATATACACCATGGAATATTATTCCACAGCAATCTTTATTAATTTCATTAATTAATATTAACTAATTAATTTCTTTTATTATTCACATACCAATCTTCTTTGAGGAAAGCCACCATTAGTGACAGCTTGGATGAAATTGGTAAACATTCTGCTAAATGAAATACAGTAGAAATAGAACAATATTGTGTGACCTCATGTTTTTGTGGATCCTAAAAATAAAAACAAAGAGACGGAAAACAGAATGGTGGTTTCCAAAGGTATGCAGTTCAGATGTAGATGAAATGATACAAAGGTGAAATTTTGTGGGGTTCATAGTCTAGAAACCTGATGTAAGGATGGGAACTTGAGTTAGGAATATGGTACTGCATTCCTGAAGTTTCCCAGAAGAGTTGACTTCAGGTGCTTTTGTTTACAGAAAAGGAAACTATGTGGGATGAAGGATACAGTGATTTTCTTAATAGTAGTAATCATTTCCTACATATAGGTACCTCAGTGCTTTGTCATTGATCATACATTTTTGTGGTATTAGATATTGAACACAGGGCCTTCAACTGAACTATATCTATAACAATTTTTAAAAAATTAAATTTTGAGAAAGATTCTTCCTGAATTGTTAAGTTGCCTAGTTTGGGCTGAAAATGGAGCTCCTCTTGTCTCAGCCTCCAGAGTGGAAGGATGACAGATATAAGCTACCATGCTTTATTAAAAACATCATGTAGTACACCTTAAAAATTACAATAACAACAATAAATGGTTTTCCCAAGAATTTGTGTGAATCATTAGTTCTGAATTATGCTCTCAGGGACAGACCAGAGTCCTGTAACACCTACAAGCTTCCTGATGTATTCCTGTTATGTAAGAAGGATATGTGACCACAGGAGTGTCTGTACTCATCCTCAAAGGTGCTCATATTGGGGGTAGAGTAGAAACCACAGAAAAGTCAACATCAACAAATCAATGAAAATTATTTTTCTTGAAAGACTTCAGCTCCTCTTTATTATATAGACAAGGATATCCTGGATGGCACAAAGGAAAAGGAGCGGGAAAGCATATGAAGGCATTGCATTAAACCACTTAACAGGGAGGGCAACCACCCCATCTCAGTCTCCATTCTATGCAGATGTGGAGACTTCAGGCTCCTTGCAACATCAGCTGAACATCTGTGGAGAATGAAGACAAGCAGCAAATCAGTATGTGGGATGGTAAATGCCCAGGTTGTTAGGTCTCCTGGCAATTTTAGATTGCCCTGGCTTTTGCTTTTCTTTCTTTCTGCTACAGAATTTAAACCCACTCCTCAAACTCCTCATCTAGTTTCCAGTCTAATCCCATGGGTGACTGCCAAGCAGTAGGGGTCCCTCACTCAGATTAATAGCATGAAATAGGAGTTTAATAGCATGCTCTTTATGTCTTACATAAACACAGAAGTATCTATGAAGTGGCAGAGATTATTCCTAGCCCTTTCGATAAGAAACACTTACTTGGAGCAAATTTCTTAGCATTTGGTAGCACACAGTTACAAGGAGCAGCACGGGCAAGATGCACTCAAACAGCGAGAGGACGAACTTCAGGCCCAGGGTGAAAGCCATTGTGACCAGGTGGGGAGAGAAATGGGAGAACTGTGAAGAGATCTGTTAGGCACAGGCACAGTTTCAGTCGCTTTTTACTCAGGAACAAACACTGTGGAGCAAATACTCCATCCTTTCCCTGTAAACCTCATCTCTCTGTCTGTGCTCTCAAAGGTAGAGTCCCAGCCTCTGAAGGGATCAGGTGAATGAAGTGAGCTGTTCTTCTCCAGTTTGCGTCCTGTTATAACCAAGACCACAGGAGGCTGCTGAGCTCCAAAGCCAGCTTTACTGATGTTTCTGGATCTGAGACTTCATGAGAATCCACTTAAGTCCCACAGGAATGAGTCCAAATCATGGGGCTCATGTGTCAGCCTGAGTTGGGGTAACAAAGACTGACTCAAAAAGGAGGCTGGATTTTCCAAATCACAGTTCTGAGTAGAACAGAATCCTTGAACTGTTGTCTTTTTACTTTAAAGATAACTAGTACAAAAATGATTAAATATATTCACTGGTGCCATTTGTTTCAACCAAAATAGAGGTTTTATTTAGTTTAACCTGGTGTGCTCCAAATTTCAAACATTGTTGCACAAATAAAATTATTCACTTAGGGTCAGTCTTTGGCAATCTCTGTATACAAGTCTGCAAGTTACTTTGCACATATGGATAAATGCCAAGAAATGACACAAGTGGATCTGGAAATACTTACAGATGTGATATCTGCAGGGAATATACCCATCGTCCCTGCAAATTCAAAAGAATTTGCACCATGCGTTATTGTTAACACCAATGCAGCCAGACAGCTCACAGAGTTTACTATTGCACTGGCATAAATCTGCAAGAGAAAAAGAACCTGAGTCCTCACTCACATCCCGTGGAGAATGGTACGTGGCTGCAGAAATATGGATGTACGTGCACCCTCTTAACATACAAATAAAACTGAAATTTGTAAAAATCATGAAAAGCTTCTATGCAGTGGAAGCACATTTGTACTCGTGAGGTAGAAATATGTGCTGGGAAGGAATCATTTCGGGACCTTACAACAGAGTGAAACCTGAGAAGTGGTGTTTTGTTCATTTAGGATATCCAGGGCCATGCGGGTCATATCTATTTCACATTTTCTAAACTACAGTTAAACTCACTGCAGAGTCATTCTTTGTCTTTTCAGCCACAATCGTCAGAATTCCTGATGTGACAGACTGTTTAAAAATGAAGGTGGATTAATCAGCCTGGAAATATGTCACCTGTACTCACTTTAATAAGATCGAATGTTTCCCAATGTTCTTCCCCAACCTCCGCGTTCATAGATAATGCATGGAAACATTCCTCAGGGTTACAGCATGCTTAAAGTCGTAGAGGAATAAACATTACTTATATTTACTTACAATGAGTGGTACCAAGAGGTCTATGTAGTGCAGTACAGAATGCAATTCTATTATGGAAAGTTCATAAGGAGATGAATTGGAGATAACTATTGTCCACAGGACCCTCAGTGCCACACCGAACCTCAGCTGGAGCGTCTAGAGAGACAGAAAGTGTCTTTCAGGTAGGAGAACAGGTGTAACACTTAGATACAGTTACTTCTCCAATGAGTGGGTTCTGATAACTGGGTTCCCTTACAAGGGAAATTCTCTAAAGATGAATGCCTAAGTTCATGTTCTGCATTTCCGAAATGACGGCATTGGTAATTTCATTTAAACACACACACACACAATTTGTTTATATTCAAAGAGTGAGTATAATAGATAATGTAAAATAGGAAGAAAAGGGGCAAAGGGAAAGGGGAAGTGGGAGGGGTAGGGGAAAGGAAAGAAGGGAATGGAATTAATATGAGAAAATGGAAAAAGGAAACAAAGTCTTTGTAAATAGGGAGGGATGGAGGGGCTGAAGGGAGGGCAGGGGAAAGGAGGAAAAAAAAGAACCTAGAGAGACTATGTAAAGGTGCAAATCTCCAATGGTGAATGTCATTATATTGTATACCTAAAATGTACCAATAAAAGGATACCCAAAAAATAATAAAGAGTGAGTATTCCCTCATGCTCTTATTTCCATGGTAACACCAAATTATTGGGTGATCCAGTCACCTGACATAGAACAAATTTTGGAGAAAAGAAAGCCACCTCTATGAGACCTTCATATAAAATTCTTACCCCTATAAAATACTGCACTTTGCCCATCATATTCTCCTCAGATGGATGACTGAGTTCAATGTCTTGAATATCCTTAGTGGCGTCACTGATCATATTGCTTTTCCCGAGCTGTGATCCTCCTGATGTCTGAAGATGTGTTGCCCTGGAAAATCAGATCATGGGATGAGTCTCTGATTCCATACAGTGTTTCCATGTATGAAAATATCCAAGTAAATGTAGATACAGTGGCAAGTGGTACAGATTAGGCTGTGCAACTGCGTCAGTAATGTAGGGGAAAGTCTGATGCTTAATGAGTACTCAGCAGTGTCTCCTGCCCACTGAACAGCCATATTCCCGATATTACACTGTCATCAAGGCTATGCAAGAAACATCTACTCACCCTAATAGGAATCTGAGGATTCCAGCCTGAATTCAAGTGTGCTCTATGCAGTTTCTTGAAATGATGGTGAGCCTCAGCAGGATGGAGCTGAAAGTAAAAAACAATACCACTAAGCCCAGCATTAATGCACCAGAGACACATGAGGTGTCATAGTTAGTTTTGTGACATCAAAACTTTTTGATTCACCCACAAGTTTCATTAGTGTCATCCATTGTTATTTCTATTTTGTTGCTGGGCTCCAGCTTCTTGGGAAGTTGAAATTACACAGTTGTCCTCAGTTAGCCCCACAGTGACTTATAGGCTCTCACACTCTGGTCTTTCCTGATTACTCTGCCCAGCAGCCCATGTGCTGTGCTGAGGCACATAAATTCCCTAAAAACCCTGTGACCGTGGTTAGGCACAGCACCCACCTGAGCCATAACCCCTGCTCTTCTGCTGTTGGGATTCCAGAGCAGAAATTCAACAGGTAACATTCATGTATTGGAAAGCAGTTCCAGTCTCCATCAGTAATGGGTCCCTTCTCTTTATTCAAAGACATAGAGCTCCCTGAATTTAAACTTGTTCTGGTATTCCCTTTCCTGACAACACAACGATGAAAACAGTTTCCATGTAACATTTATTCTTTTTTACATCAACTTTGGGAAACTAGATATTGTTCCTCATATCACAACTTTGTTTTTGTCAAACCACATTATAAGGATTTCCCAAATGTTTCAGGTATGTTTATAATCTAATTTAGTCAAAAAATATATTGAGACAATATTGGCCTTTCCATACATCCATTAAGTATTAAAAATTCATCATTTCTTTTAGAGAAATGAATGTTTTTATTCTGAAATAAATTACCAGAATAGAATATATCATTTTTATTTGTCTCAATAAAAATAATAAATTCAGGAAGAAAAGTCATGAACACACGTGACTTAATATTTAGGTTATGAAATTAATTGCATGCAGACCCAAAGCAACAGAATCCTTTGCTTTCATCATGGACCAAGTCTCCTTCACATTTAATGACCCAGGATTTTCTCTCTTTCCATCCTTGTCTCTGGTAAATGCCCACTCTGTCTTCCCACCCCCTAATCTGCCACTTTCATTCCCTGAACAGCATACGTGCTATTATGTTTTGCATATTTATACATATTCCTATGACATTATACTTACCTTAAAAGGAATGTTCTTACACACAATTCCCTCTCTTTTGATAGAGATGACTACAAAAGCACACAAACCATACACAATTTTCTCTGTCTTAATCTCATACTGCCCAGTTTCTCATCTTTAATTCCTATCTAAAGCAGAACTACTATCACTTTCTAAACTAATTGCGACTCATTCTTTATGACAATAAAATGTCATATTTCAAAATTTTCTTTCATAGATTTCTTATTTAAAAGCACTCTTTCCCTCACTCCTAATCTTCGCTGTAGAGAACTTGATGTGAATGACAACAAAGTTGGGGCAACTATAATTCCCAACCATTGTTCCTATACCTTTGATTGAAATTCCTGTACTGGGGGAAACATAGAAAATAAACAGGTAATAAGATGGATAGGGAGCACCAAGGCCATTAGGTAACAGACCTTGTGACCACTGGAAATGTACTGTAGCCTTTGCAGTTCAGAAGAGGATATTATACTCAGGCAAAGGTTCTTACAACTTTTCCAAGTGCCAATGTGATTCAACTTGGTATCTTTTGATTGTTACATTGTATAGTATATGTAATAAACATAACAAAAGTACATCCCCATTATGTTCATTGTAGGGAGTGGGTGCCTACACATGTCACTTCTGAATCATTTTTATTTCTTCCTCCCTTCCTTGCCCTCCATTCACCCCCAATGTCCACTTCCACTTTCTATCTCCACAAAGTGTATCTCTTAGTTTCCTATCATCTATATTTTATGCCATGCAATTTATACAGCTCTGTCACTTTGCATTATTATAAAATTCAGTGTGTGACTAGAAAATCAGGCAAGTTAAAAATAAAGCAATGGCCAGAGATAGTGATCACCTTCTCAAACAATAATTCCTAGACTTTGTGGTGACATTAACCTACTCACTGGATTTCCTACCCATGGAAAAATCCAGAAAATTCTGTAAAAGCCTAAAGCTCTGGCATGGAAGACCATGAACCTTTGTGGTGTAACAAAATGCCAGGAATATAAACAACGGGAGAGAGACATACCTCTATCAGCAAACGTCACCCAGTCCTAACTAAGCATCTATTCAAGCCCAGTGAACTTCACTGCACTGCAGTCCACTGAAGACTCTGTCTCAAGGAGTCACCAAAAGACAGCGTATCTCCCGGTACTTGTCCAGACCCTATATGACTATGGGAATTGGATTTTCACTGCAAACTGATTTCACTTTGTAAGAAGGAGTCCCAGTTTAAGGAGATAAGGATACACTACCTAAAATGGTACCTTCTTGGCCCGAGTTTCTTGCACATGGTTTCTGTAATGGGAAAAGGTCCATCCTGCTGAGAGAAATGTGTATTTATCTCTACTGTGCAGACAGTCTCATTTTTAATGCCTAACTGTTACATACTCATCCCTCTTTCTAAGGAAAAACTTTATTTCTTGTTTTCGTAGTGCCATGGACCAGAATAAAAGTCACATGCCTTACATTCATGGACTCATTTTTAATGATAAATTCAGTATTCTTTAATTCACAGAATAGCCTTATTTAGGGAGAATATATTGTATTATCCCCACAAATTGAAGGAATGTTTGTACTCTTTCTTTCTTCATTCTAATTTGTATACTTTCCACACAATCATAATTAGTCTTTAATGCCTTTCCCCTTCTCTTGCCAATTTCTAGTACTTGAAAAATAACTACACATAATACAGTGCATAGTATTTCTGAAGTTCTCCAGGAAATACCAAGATAGAACTCATCTCTTATTTGCTCTTTTATCTAAAATCCTGTCATCTAAAATCATGAGGAAGCTTTACAGACTCTTAAATTGTTATTGAATTAACCTCTAATTTCAAAAGAAATGAAAAAATGTAGTTTTCACCACTGTGAATTTTTCTATAGTACTCACCTAGGCTTGCCATGGTAAAAATGGAGAATATCAGTGTTTTTAATTATCACTGTATGAGTCATAATAATTTTGAAAAGAGTGTTTCATAGGGGAAAATATAGCATTATTCACTCATGGTTTCTCTGTATAGCTGTACCAACAATTACTGACATTTTCTATCCATTTCCTATGTCAAATCTATCAAAGGGAATAATCTGCCCTTGTGCAGTTGTAGAATTTTTAGTGTCTTATTATTCAGTGTGCAGAGTTAATATGAAAGAGTCTGGGGTTTCTCAGTTGGTTCTTTGTATTATCGGGAAAGTAGTATTTTTCTTCTTTCTTAAAACAACACACAGCCTCGGTAGGTTTTCAAAGAGTAAAACACTCTCTTACAACTTACAAGATTTATGGTGTGTCTTACTGCTCTGTGTATTCTGAGGGAGAGCTACTGGCTCCCCCTGGCTCAGGTAAATGTGTTCCCTTTCACAAAGGTCCACCTTACTGGTTTGCCTGTTTTGCTCAGAAGTCTTTAGCTTCTAAAAGGTATAATCTTACTGACCAAGTCCCAGTTTTGAGTGCCACATCCTTGTGAATGCCTTTTTCATTGTCAAGTGAAATCTATTTCCTCTTTTCACCTGTGCCCATAGACCTTGCTGATTAAGCTTTGCATTTATAGAAACATTTTGACATAAATGAATGCTTCATTAGTTCAAAGTAAATCATGATTGATAACTTGGATTATTCTTATAAATACTGGTTTCTGCACTCTTTCCTCTATTCTATTTTGGGTTTTTTTGCTCATAAGAATGTTCCACACTATCCGCATAGGAAAATAGTGTACAATATTCTGGGACCAGGTCTGGAAATTTCCAGTATGGAAGTCATCTAGTATTTGGCCATAGCTCTAAAATTATGTTCTCCGTAGCATTAAGGGAAACTTACACACACTCTATCCTTTCCTGTAGAGGGAAAGCAGAAATACATAGTCCTTTCCACTATGATTTTTTGTTATTCCTTCATTCTTATGGGTTACCATCACAAATGGTGGGAGATTTTAATGGCTTTTCTCCTCTTTTCTGCAAGGCATAATAATTTTAAGAAGAGCTTTACAATACAGAGAAACAAGATATGCCTAACCTCTCTTGGTGTGTGTATAAGACAGGCCCTATTCTTACCTTGTGTTATAGTTTAGATCTAAAAGTCCCATTTTTCTGGACGGTGATTGGGTCGGGTGCTGTATTCATCACTGGACTCATCCCCTGATGGGTTTATGGCAGAATGAAGTGTTAGAAGGTGGGGCCTTGTTGGAGGTGCATCACTAGGGTGTGACCTGACAAAGTGTGTGTTTGTCCCTGGCTCCTGCTATGGTTCCTGGCTGCTGTAAATTGAGCAGTGCTCCTTCATCATGCCTTTTCTGCCATGCTGTTCCTGCCTGGGAGCCCACAGACCGTTCATGGCAATGAACCATGAGCCCAAAGCAACTTCTCCTCTAAGTTGCAGGTGTCAAGTATTTTGTCTCAACAATGGGAAAGTGGCTAATACGACATATCTATTTCAAATATAACAAAATAAATAATCTGCTCTTGACCAAGTTGTAGAAGTTTCAGAATATTCTTAATTTGCTCCTAGGTTTAATATGAAAAAATCTTCAATATTTTAATTGTTTCTCTACATTCATTTACATGACCATGTTATTTCTCCTCTTCACTGTATTGGCATAATGGATACTTTAAATGATCTTATTCAATTAACAAGTATATAATATTTGTGTAATGAAATAAAACCATACTCACTTCAAATCAACTTAAAATATAACATGTAGAGAATTTGCTCCAGGGAAACAAATGGCAATGAACATTCAGACTCACAGACACTAATCATTGAAGAATTGACTCACAAATAATCTTGTGTTACTGTTCTTAAACATGTTCTATGTTAATAGATTTTTTAAGCTTTTCACCTATTGACTAAAGACATAGTATTAGCTACCATAACTCAGCATTCATTCCACATAGAATCCCATTTTAAAGTAAGTATTTGTATGAATAATGCAATATGCAGGAAAATGCATCAGGTTAATGAATGAATAACTGGAATGTGAGGCATCATTGTGGATTTGAGAATTTTTAACCCCAAGTACATTATAAGCTTATTATTATAGAGAAGTTCTTTATATATTAAAAATTAACAAATTCATACAGTGTATGTTCTTCTATTCCTAAGGAATAATTACATGTAAACTATGAGGCAAAAGAAATGATGAAATATGTGGAAATTAAGGAGAAATTGAATAAGAAAAAGCATGGCAAAAAGAAAGGTTCACAGGGAAATTAGAAAACATCTTGAACAAACAAAAAGGAAAACAGGATAGTACACTCACATTTTGTGAGTGTGCTATCAATTTATAGTTACCAGTGCTTGCTTGTAAAAGAACAAATTATGGAAACCAATGATCTAGTTTCAATTTTAAGGATCTAGAAAAAAAACCAAATTAAGCCTATGTAATTAAAGAAGAAAGTGTTGAAAGTAAGGACATAAATAAATAAAACAGAAAATTAACAGAAAGAGCTGGCTATGTAAATCCAAGACTGAGAAAGTATATTCAAAAGGTTCATAACAGGGTCTAGTTCACAAAAACAGTTATGCAGTAATTTGATGGCTATCATAATTTTTCTGTAATACACATATGTAATTACTTGCCCTACATTATATTTGTATATTTTATTATTTTATAAATAGATGACACTTGTTCTTTTTCACATATTCACGTTTTAACTTATGTTCATATTTTTTGGTTTTAAAAAGTATTTGAAAATTTATCCAGTTACATTATAATACTGTAATTGTGTATTACTCATTTAAAAATATTAAATGGCCTCTCATTTCTCTGAATTTCTACCTATATTTAGAAATTATTTTTATTTCTTCATTGTTAGAAGGTGCTGTTTCCATGGAAGTTTTCAACAATGAATCACCATTCTTTTGCACCAAAGGATTGGTTGTAAAACTTGAATGTAGCAGGGGTGACTTCACTATGGCACTACCCATGTAAATTGTCCCCAATAACAATATATGTGCACCATCTCCTGAAATTAAGAAAGTGACTGATGTCCACGCCACCATTATTTATAGGATAATACCTTATAACTATTATAACTAAATAATATACTGTTATCCACCTTAGTAAAATGTTGAACAGTATTACAATAAGAAAATTCTAGAAGTTCAATGCTTTAACATCATAAAAATTTGGCTCTACTTTTTCTTACCCACTTCCATATGGGCCCTATTGTCTGGGAATGACTTTACCACAAAAGTTTGTTTGATAAAATATTATTGCCATCTGGCTAGATCAATAGCATATTTATTCTCCGTGACACTCAGTCACATTCTGGGCTGAGTCTGAGCATTAAAGCCTACATTGCCTTCACAAATATCTGCATTTATGTGTGTTTTCTTTACCTTCATCTTTTTAGCACTTATGATTATTTCTGAAAGTGGGCAGTGGCCAGTAAATCTTCATGGTATAACACTTGGGCCTAGAAGCTCCTGGGTAGCAGTGGTAGACTTCGGATCTGGGAAAACTGCATAGAGATAAACTTTTGTTTCTCAGGCTACTCATGCAATTTTTAAAAACTCTTTGGTTGCTGTCATTTTCATAGATGATAACCTAGAATCCAACACATATTCTTGCAATGAATTTGTGGTTATTGCCCCAAATTGGTCCAGTATTGCTGCAGTGGTTGATGCATGTCACACCCACACTGCGGCAGAGGGTGCTGGGGAGGGTCAAATGGATCTACCTGTTTGAAGCCACCTAGAATTTGGAATGACATTTGCTGAGAGGGACAAGTGCCTGCTTTCCTGAGTAAAGGTAAGTAGATAGTGTTTTGAAGAGGTTAAAATGTGAAGGTAACTTTCGCATGTCTCTTCCCCTGTTCTGATCAAGCCTATGTCAGGGCCCATGAGGCAGGACAGGGTAAGGATAGCTCAAGGAGACCTCAGTGGAAAAGGAGAACTGGGTGCAGGGAAAGTGAGTATTTTCCTATTTGGAAACAACTGTGAAGCTTCACTCCTTGGGTCATTTCTATAAAATTCTGGTATTGAAAGATGATGGTCACCTGGGAATGATAGCCCAGCCCACCAGTGCCAGGACTTTGGGAGGCAGGGGAAGGGGGTTCAAGCCCAGCCCTGGCAATTTAGCTACTTGATTAGACTGTGCCTCAAAATGAAAAGTAAAAATGGGGAGACGATGTAGCTCAGTTTCCAGGCCTTGTATTTCATACCCAGAGAAGAAATGAAATGAAAAATAAAGATCACTATGTCAACTCTAAGGAAAGAGATTTAAGTTTTTATTTGATTATATTTTAATTTCCTGATAAAAACAATGATTGTATATATTAATGTGGTAATGTGGTGTTTTGATGTATGCATGCATTGTATACCTTTTTAATGTATTTATATGCCATGGAAATTAATACTCTGTAGGAAAAGTGTCAGAAAAACACACTTTGGGACAACTGGCCCATGCAAAAACCAATTGTAATATTCAAAACTCATTTAGCAGCATCATTCATTCAAATGAATGGTGGACATATTTCCCTTTTCTTCTATTGTGTCTTCTTGGTGCCTTGTTGAATATTAATGGACTTAATTTGGATTCATTTCTGGGCTCTCTCTTTGTCACATTGATGCATGTGTTTAATTTTATGCAAGTAACATGCTATTTTGATTATTATATCTTGGAAATGTGTTTGAAATTGGAAAGGGTGATGCCTCCTGCCTTGTTTTTTTATTTCAAGATTGCTTTTGTAAATTGGGGTGTTCAGTGGCTCCACCCATATTTTAGAATAATTTCTTCTATTTCTTTGAAAAAATTCACTGAAATTTTGCTAGGAATTGCATTGGATTTGTATATTATGATTATTAGTATGGGTATTTTAATAATATTAATAATTCAGATGCATGGAAATGAGATTTCTTCACATTTACTTATGTTTTGTATTATTTCTTTCAGTAGTGTTTCAGTTTTCAATGTAAAGATCTTTAACTCCTTGGTTAAATTTATTCTCAACTTTTTTTCTTTCTAATGATGTAATATTGTGATTGTTTTCTTGATTTTTTAATTCAGGTAATTCATATTTATTCAATTAATTCATTCAATTAATCTTGAATTCAATTAATTTTGAATTTAATTTCAATTAACTTTGAATTCAATTCCATTAATTTAATTTATTCAGTTAATTTTGAAAGGATTTTGCAGATCCTTTTGGTCTTTTTTCCATACATATGATCATATGATTTACAATGGAGAGTGATTTTACTCCTTCCTTTCTGGTTTCAATGCCCTCTTCTCCTTTCTCTTTTCCATCTGTTTGCACTACCTGTTTCCACCTGAGTATGTTGAATAAAAGTGGTCATAATGGCTCTATCCTTGGAAAAAATGGTACCAATTGTTTTTTAGTCCTTCCATCAAGTATGACTAACTATGGGTTTTTAATATATAGCATTGTAAAGAGGAGAACAGTCCTTGTTTACCTGATTCATTATGAGTACTTACCGTGAAAGAATGTTAAACTTTTTCAAATGCTTTTTGTGAATCTATTGAGATGATTATTTGTTTACCTTTCATTGTGCCAATGTGCACTCCATGGACTGATTCGTACATGTTAAGAAACTTTGCTTCAAATGAAGAAATCCCACTTGGTCGTGGTGAAATTCAATTCATATCACACACACAAATCAGCACAACAGGGATTAATGACCTGCACATAATACCTACAAACACAAAACTCCTAGACGTGAACATACCGGGAATCCCATTGATGATGGGTGTGGAGTTGATTGTTAGATGCCACTTATAAGGATCTGGCAACAGAATCAAGAATAAATAAATGGGACTACATCAAAATAAGTAGCTTTTTTTCAGCTTTTCTGGAAAACAATTCATAAAAAAAGTAAATAGAACTATCATATTGCTCAGCAGTTCCTCTTCAGTGGGACATATACAGAAATCACTACGTGCTATGAATATCTTCATTCTTGTCTGATGTAAGATCATTGACAATGCTCAAGATGCACAAACCACCTAAATGGCCAATATGAAGGAATGGAGAAATAGATATGGGTGTTTATATACACTGGAAAATTATTTAGCACTGAAAAGGGAAATGCTACCTTTTGTGACAACATGGATGAATCTGTAGAAAATTGTGCTGAGTGAAATAAGTCAGACATAAATACTGCATGATCTCACTTAAATGTGGAGTATTGAAAACTGAAAAACACATAAACAGAGAGTAGAATGTGAGTAGCCAGCCTATGCGCTCTGGAGATGTGAGTGGGCTAGTTCTGAAAAGTACCATCTCCAATCTTCTTTTTCTACATCAAATGTTCTCAATACTTCCCCCCAACTCTGGGCCCATGGATAATAAACAAAAATAACTACTTAATATTATATCCATGTTTAAATTAGTAGAGAACTCAAGTTGGCTCAAATTTACTTAAAACAATTGGTTCCAGAAGGAAGAAATAGAAATATACAGATTTGCCAATATACTCAGGAAGATCAGAATAAAATAAGTTAGATACTGCTAACATTACAATAATCTTCAATATTCCAGTAAAGATTTTAAATCCCTAGAGAATGAGAAAGTTGCTGTGAGGAAGGAGGAATCAGAATTATTCTTTATTATATATTTGTTTTATCAAAAAATAAAATGAAATTTCATAACAAAATAATAAAAGATATCCATTGTTAATACACTATCATAATCTTAAAAGCAGTTACTCGGAGTGCAAGACAGATAATAAAGACTTGCTTACAAAGAAGAAACAGATACTAGCACACGGTGTTCTTTCCAATGAGAGAAATTAGAAGCATAAATGAAACAAATTACATAATTACAATATTTTTGAAACAATGAAATAGGTAATTTGGAAAATAATTTGAACTTCTCCCTACTTCCTGTTCATTTATCTTTTCTTTTGCTCTTGATTTGTGTGTGTGTGTATACTTATATATACTTGTATATATATCTCCTTCTTTGCTCTTCATTTGTGTGTGTATGTGTGTGTATACATATATAATATTGTATTTCTCATGTAAATCTTTTTTGTTTGTTGTTGTTGTTTTTCTGGGGATCGAACTCAGGCCTTTGCACTTTTGAGGCAGGCATGGAACCAATGAGTTAAATCCCAGGCCAAATTTCTCATGTAAGAGAAACTGGATATTTAAGCTTGTGTGTATGACTTACTTCACTTTACGTTATGTTCTCAAGTTGCATCCATTTACCTACAAATGCCTCTAGTTTATCCTTCTTTATATTAGCATAGTAATCCATTGGGTATAAATGCTACATTTTCTTTTTTTAAAATTACCTTTATTGGTACATTTTAGGTATACAATATAATGACATTCATCACTTGATTAGGGAGGATAAATGTGACTATTCTCATGAACACAAGGTACAGATATCTGCCCTCCTTCCTCCTTTGTTCTGAACTCTGTATTTTTCTCACATAGTTACCCTTCAATGTCTGTCACCTTCTCTTGCCCATTTTTGTCACTTCTAGCCCACAAATTGGTATATAGTCACATTTGCCATTTTTTCTTCCAAGCAAAATGTATGAGCAGGGCATTACCTGAAGCTCTGCCTACTGTGAAGATCTCCCTTCTCCACTGTCCTTCTGGGCGTCCTTGCAAGGGGCGGTAGTGCTGCTACTGTCCACTTTCTGCTGTTGCTGGCATAATGCGCAGATCCACCCGTAGGCCAGGCCCGAGGCTTCTCTGCTGCCAAACTGCCACCAGTGGCCTACAGATGTCCTATTCTGCTGTCAGGATATTCCACACAGCACTGCTTCTGACTACGGAGGATGGTCTTAGTCACCACCTCCCCTGCTGGGAAAAACAACACCCACAGTTTAAGGGTGGCTCACATTTTAGTCCGTAGTCCGCTGGCTCCAAGGCAGGATGGCACAGCAGAGGGGTGTGGCAGGGCAGAGCTGCTCATGGTGTGGTGGCCTGGATGTGGAGTGGCAGTGGAGTAGCGGGAACAAAGAAATCCTTCCAAGTCACCTCCCAGGGACCCACCTCTTTCACCAGGCCCTGCTTTCTGACAGCAAATCCTCCTAAGCCTCTGTAGTCCAATCTCCTTTCAAAAGCCCCAGCTCTGAGCATGCGGCTTGGGGGGAGCATCCAGTTATGGGCCACAGCACATGCACGGCAGGTCCAGAGGAGCGTGGCAATGAGCTGAACACCAGGAGTCATAGGAGACAGGCTGGTACGGGGCTCCGGCAGTGCTGGTGTCACACAACCCACATCAGAGGCCGCTCGCGCTGAGGACTGGGGGTCAGCGTCCACGGGGCAAAGAGGACTCTGGGGAGATGTTCAGGTAGGGAGAGCCCTCTGCTCCTGCAAATCCTCACTTTGTCCCCACGACGGAGACCAGCTGCGGGGGGGCGGGGGCGCTGACCTCTGGTGGGGGCGTAAAATGAGCTGGGGAAACTGAGAAATGGAAAATTGTTTGCCCAGAAGCTTGCTGCAGCTGAGCAACACCCTTTTCTTCTGGACTCTAAGGCGAAAGCTCCCATTCCTGAGAGGAGGAGACTGCTGGCTTCAGGATCAGTAACGCTGTGTGCACATTGATGGGAGGAGGTGAAACCGTTCAAGATATACCTGCCTGGACTATGTTGAAGGCCTGGAAATGAGGATAGAGGAAAATCCCAGCCTACTATAATCAAAGCAGGGAGAAATTAAACATGATCCAATCCCAGAAACTCAACTCTTTTGTGGCTAGGTGATAACCCTGAACATGGAAGACATTTAATAATGGATTTATATGGAGCAAAACTTTCTTCCCTGTTCTCTACAGCAACGGCTGGACACTAGGGGCGGACACATCCCAGGGACTGACCGTGAGCTTACCAGGGAGTGAGAAGGTCCCGCACCTAGGTGAGCTGCAGAAGACTCTGCTGCCCTTCCTGAAGGGGGAGCCCCAGGTCCTCCGGGTGAGTGGGCCTAAGATCACAACACAAGCCTGGGGGACAGGACAAGGGTCTGGAAAAATGAAGTTTATGGATCTTAATGTGTCCTATATTGTCCTGAACAAAATTTAGAACCTCAGGAACTGGGAAAGTGGAATGACTGTAGGAAGGGAAAATGCATGGCTTTTGTCTATGTATTAAATACATGAACACCTATTTTTAAAAACTAGTAACAGTGTTGTGCATTACATTGGGGAAAATCTTGATGTGTAGACCCATCCTTGGAGCCTTCCCCACTTGGAGCTTTGAAGGTGTGGTAAAATAAAGGGGTTGTGACCCTGGGAAATTCCTTTCCTCCAAGAAGCTGCGTCTCCTCAGAGGAAGTTCCTTACCCTCCAGGGGGCCCCGATGCTCACTGGATTGGCAACACTGTGCCCTGGGGTTACAGTGGCCCCTTTTATTCCATGTGAAGTGCGGTTTCCACTTGTGACTGGAATGCGCTGCCACCTGTGGGCATCAGGAGTGGTCCCTCTCCTCCAACCTCAGGAGACTGCAGATACTCGCACCTCCTCCCTGGGAAACCCGTGTGGCCCTCTCCAGGTGCCGAGTGGGGACCGACTACTGGGGTGGGTGGCACTGACCGGACAGTGCGGGGCCCTTGGGAATTGTGTAAGGACCAGAGGGAGGTATAGGCCAGCTCGGAGTGGACTCTTTTTGATCAGCTCTTTATCTCTGGGTGCTGTCCATTGCTGCTGGAAAGAAAACCACCAAGGGCCTGGTAAGTGTCCCACTGTGGAGATGCCGAGGACGGTAGTGACAGAGGCTGTCCCGTCGCTTGCCTCCGGGACACAGACCCTCGCCGGCTACTCAGGGAAAGATTGCAGAGATGCTCTGACACTTGGGAAAGAGTGCCTGTTGCAGTCGT
>NW_004624864.1:602353-625937 GCF_000247695.1 Heterocephalus glaber | reverse complement strand
CCGAGCTAGAGTCATTTCCAGACCACTGAACACAGGAAGAGCGTGAGATTATGGGCTTTTGATGGCCTTTCTCTCTCCTGCTTTTCAGACCCAGGAAGCCTGGGAATGAATTCCTTCAGTTCTACTGCAGCAGGCTTTGGAGTTGGTGCACGAGTTCTGGACATTGCAGAGTGGCTTCACGTGTCAGTTTGCCATGTAGCAAACCCTCCTCTCCATGCTGCAGTAAGTATTTCTCCTTCCAATGATAGCAGCTTGCAAATGGGTTTATCATCTGCGATGGTCGTTGTGAATTCCCACCATGAACTCGATTAGGAGCCACTGGACCATGGATGCTGAACCATCTCCAAAACTTACAGGATCAGGGTTCTGTTAAATGTTCAAAACCTCTTCCACTGTGAGGGCCCTGGTGTGAGACTATTTAGTAGAAACTTCTGCAGGAACGAAAGTTCTCCCAGCAGCACTTACTACGTGGTGCTCACGTCTCGCTGAGGGGATCAGGAAGCTGGCAGCTCAGGAGCGCCGTGGAGCAGGGACCCTGAGCAGGCAGGGCTGGCTGGAGAGGGAGCGTCCCCCGGAGGCGAGTGGGCTGTGCCGAGACAGGGAGACCCGCAGGACGCGACGCCGTGGGGCCGGGAAGTCTGCAGGGCCCCTCCCCTGCTCCACGGGCCGCTGCTGTCCTGGCCGAGAGCTGCTAGAGATGAGCGCAGTGCTGTTACCTGTCGGAGCGGGTTAGTGATGTCCATGTCGGGGAGCTCCCGGATCTCCCTCCGTGCGGAGGACAGCACTGGAGTCGCAGTGCGGGTGACCCCTGCTGTGCGCACATTCCCACCTCCCCTTCCCCAGCTTCCCCTCCACCACCCACCCGTGTCCTCCATGGGCCGTGAGCGCCTCCTCCTGCTTCACAGCATTCTGCATTTCACGGTGTTTGCCACAGGGGCTTTATGTTGGCCCCGTGCGCCTCCTGGAGCTGGAAGCCTGCATCGCTCTGTCTCTCTCTATTCGGGTGCAAGGTCGCCGGGCCGTCAACAAGGCAAGAGCTGTGGGCATCGCCGCGGGGTTGCTCTCCTCCCTCTCTGTCTGCCCTGCGCGTCCTCTCTTCCCCTCCTGGAGTAAACTGGGCAGAGAAAAAGAAGAAAATGCGGTTAGTATGTGAACCCCCTGCTGTGACGGAGTAGAGCGGATGGAAACGC
This sequence comes from Heterocephalus glaber, assembly GCF_000247695.1. The sequence continues at coordinate 624,747 of NW_004624864.1, read as the reverse complement.
AGGAGCTGTCCCAGACCCTGCAGCGCGCTCTGTCTGTGCCTGGAAACCTGCTCAGGCGGGGACTCCTGAGGAAAGCAGTGTTAGGCGGGCCGGGAGCCGCCCTGCCAGGCATCAGGCTGTGGACAGCGTGGCGGTGGCAGCACCGAGGAAGCTCCCACGCGGGCTCCCTCTCTCCTGCCGCCGGCAGCAGGAGCCAGCGGTTCTGCTGGCCCCACAGGTGGGCGTTCACGCACCGTGGTGACCCCAGCCCTCCTTGGAGTCCCGAGCGCGTCTGTGCTGAGGGGCGTTTGGATAGAAGCTGGAGAGTCAGCATTTCCTCTCAATTTTCCCTATCATTTTCCTACCGGGTTTGGCTCTGCAGAGTGCATGTCAGCTCGGGATGATACGTATCTGACTGTCCCTGACTATCTACACCGGAAATGCCACTGAGATGAGCAAACTGTAAGAAACACTTCTTTCTATTTATTGATTTTTATACACCTCTATTACATTCTCTGCAGTATCATGAACCAGGACAGACTGAGATCTTTCAGGTTTCCAAAACTGTAAAAATAGAAATACTGTATTACTTGGATCGGGCTGTTTAACTCCTGCCCAGATCTAGCCAAGTGTTTCACAGGAGGAAAGAAAAGAGCTTTGATTAGCACTCAGTACACAGCTCTCTGTGCCTCTGCTTTCTCACACCCCAGGGCTGGTGTTTTCACCCATGTGTCTCCTGAAAAGAGGCACCCGGTCAGTGCCCACCACAAGCTAATACATGTTTTATTTTCAATAATTCTATTGTCGTCCCTTAAGCAAAATGATGCCTTTAAGGTGGAGACACTTCCCCAGCTGTGGCTCACAAGAAGGATGCCAGCATCAACTGCTCATAGCGAAAGGGTCCAGGAATGGATTCTCTCTTCTTGGAGGGTCCAGAAAGGAGGCAGTCCTCGGGCTTCTTGGTTTAGCCAAGTGAGCCTAGAGTGAGGTCATAATGTATAGAGCTCCAAAACACAATCGCATTGCTTGATGTCATCTTGTCTGTGATCATCTGTCACAAATTCAATTGAGCGTGCATGTAGGTAGTGTCAGGATGGCAATTTATAGCCCACACTTCCTAAAGAATACTGATTCGAACAGTTTAAAGATATACTACAAAAAGTAGGAGGATATATTTTAAAAAGTTGAAGATCCATCACTTCTAGTGGGACTCATTATTTAACATTAGGAATTATTTAACCTTAGAAAATCTTTAATAGCACTTATAATAGGAACACATTATATTTGAAAACTAAAAATAGTTGAAGAACAGTTTGGACATTTATTATAGAGTCAAACATACATTTATCTAATAGTGTTATTTTATTTGATGTATTTGTTCAAGAAATGGAAATACACAGAGTGTACACATGTAGACATGTATGTTTCTAATATCGTAATTACTGCGGCTTTACTCACACGCCATATGGCTATCAAAAGCAAAGCTCATGCAGTGAAATACTGTTCAACAGTATAAAGGGACAAGCTGCTGACAGATGCAAGAAGAGAGAAGAATTTCAAAGTTACTCTGTTGAATGCCAGAAATCAGACACAAGGGTGATTTGATTGCAGAAAGATTAATTGTCATTTCCTGATGGATATGCTTTGCCCTTGGGTTAATTTCAGCAGACCTGAAATGGCTCAAGCTGTCCGCTGCTGCTCCTGCAGGTGCTGGCCCTCGGTCGAGGCAGGAGGGTCCTGATTAACCCTGTCCCTGAGGCTCAGTGTGGGTGGAGCCACTAAGTGGTTTGTGCCAACTCACGAGCATCGGGTATTCGTCACAGTGGGTCAGAGATTTGCGTGTGGTCTCAGTGAGATGCACAGATGGCCTCCAAGGGCTGATCACATGGCAAGAAATCTGCCATCCAACAAGCCAGCTGCAAGGGCCCCAATTGGGTCACCATTCAGGGGGTTCTGGTTCTGAGGAGCTCTGCTGTGGTTCTGTCACAAGCAGGACATGCATCCCAGAGAGGAAGCCAAGGCCTTGGAATTCAGGCCTGGTTTCTCAGGGCCCGTCTGTGGTAGGAGGCCTATCCTAACCCTGATGCTGTATCCTCTCCTTTTCCTGAGAAAAACCATAGATTGTAAACGAGTTCTATGAACCCTAACTGTCACTGCTAGAGCATTCAGCTTCGGAAATGAAACTGCAGACATTTTGCTGAAGACGGAAACACCTTTAACAAAAGATTGTCAAGGATGTTCTTATACATGTAAGAGATATTTCAATGGAAGGTGATAGATTGCAAACTGCTAGAGTCATAACCAATCATGTTTATAAGAGCAAGACCTTTAGAATCACTTTCCGGTGAGAAATAATCTCTGGATTTATAAAATGGATGAGTAGGGAACTACACTAAAAAATAAGAAAAGAGGCAGATTAGTTAAAAATTCACGGTCTGCACTTCAGACTCAGCAAAAGAAAAAGTGAACTTTGCCGTTTCTGCCCAGCAGGGGGAGCCCTACCCCAAGCCACCTGGACAACCATAAACTGCGTAAATAAATTCTCTCTTCCGGTGAACAGGGATCTTTAGAATTTATCAGAATGGATTAAAGGGAAGGAGAATCGTAGGGACCAGAAGAGGACAGAAAGTTCTCCTTGGCTACAAGAGGGAAACAGGACCCGAGGGCTTTGTCCTCCCCGGGGTAGGACGGACACCCGGGTGGGAGACCCAAGGGCTGTCACCTCCCAGCTGCAGTGAGCTTGGAGGACCCAGCCGCCAGGGATTTCTCTGTAGCTTTCATTTCTTCTACGGTCTCCATCTGCCTCTGATATCAGGACACTAAGGCGTAGAATACGTTGGGTGTGTGCTTTCCTCCACTTTATTGTGAATGGGTTCATAAATTATTATTGCTTTCTTTAAATCTTGAACGTCATCATAAGTGATTAGTAGTTAGCGGAGCCTGAGATATACTGGCTGAGAAGGCTTTAAATACTGTTTGTATTCCTTTCCTTATAAAACCTTTCTTATTTTCTAATTCTTTTTTTCCTAGTTATATTTGAGATACTTTTGACAATCTATGTCTTTCCGTGATTTTTTCCTCATTTCATCTCACTGCATTGTTGGTGTTAAGTAGTTCATTTTATCCCCTTATCACCCTTTTAGCGTCTGTAGAGTTGGCAGTAACGTCTCCTCTTCTATAACTGATTTTGAAAAGTTGGTTCCTGGCGGTGAGGATGGAGCTGGAGTGGGAACTACAGGAAGTGGAGGCAGCCGGTGTGCGTTTGGGGAGCTCCCTCCCAGGTGACAGGAGGAGGTACTATGTGATTGACGCTATGAAGGGGGGGTCCACAAGGGAAGCACTCTCTGTCTCTCTGTCACTTTCTCTCCTCTCTCTGTCTTTTTCTCTCATTCTCTCTTTCCCGCCTCTCATTTATCTTCTACATTCTTAAGCAGAAGAAAGTGTACTTTATTCTGTGCTCAAACAGAGCCTAATGTCCTGAAATATGAATTCAATTTTACTGTTGCCTACACTTCTTGTACTAGACTACAAATTTCTTGAAGCCAAAGAGTGCATCTTATTCATTTGGAACCCTGGAATTGAGTGTAATGTCTGGTACAAGAAATATTTTGCTAAACACCAACTGTACACTTAGATTCAACTTAATATATATCTTTATTTTGATGTCTTTTCCTCCAAACTCAGAGGTACATTACACAATAGGTAAAGCAATAGGTGAAATGTTGTGTGTATATGTATGCTTATTGTTTGTGAGTGCTGAGGAAGTTCAGAATTTACAATTGTTTCTGTTCATTGTGGAAATCAGAGAAACCTCTGAACTCCCTGGTTCTTAATAACAGATAAATATCCCTGATTAGCTTTTGTTTGCTTTTTTGGTTGAACTGTCAGTGGGGCAGTAAAGGGACTTCACATTTACTGTTGTATCTATCATTATTGACTTACTCTGTGCTTCAAGGAAAAATGAAAACCAAATTTTCACATAAAATCTGTAATCATACAAAGACTTTATTTTGAAGTCAACTACTTTTCTAAAAGGTCTTGTGATTGCAAGGTAGGAACTTGTATCTGCAAACAAATGTGTAAAGTGCGTGTAATGAAGCCAGTGCCACGGAGAGAGCTGCAGCCCCTCAAGAGATGAGCCCTCATCTGCAACTAAAGGAGGCAAGCAACCGGTGTGTCCTGCAGGTCGCCAGGCTCCACTGGAGGGCCCAGGAAGGGGCTAGGGCTTCTCACCAGTGTAGTGAGCCCCACCCTTGAATGGCATGGCCCTGTGTTTCCGAAGGGCATCGTCAGGCAAATGAAGAAAGCATCACTGAACACATGCGCCAAAGCCTTTAATGCCCATTGTGTGAGAGAGCACGCATTTAGGAAGCTCTAACCTTCCTCTCTTTTGAGGGTATGTCTGCTGTTACCAAAAGACCAGCTTTCTTCTGAATGTTCTGTCTTCCTTTTATTAAGAAGTCACTAGCTCTTCATATCCAGAGTCACCATGTGTCTTTGAGAATATGCTGGGATTGTTCTTGTGACTGTAAGACTGGAAGAGCACAATCTAGAAGCAGGAAAATATGCCCGTCAGGTTACTGACTTCTCTCAGCTAAGCCTGCTGCCATTTCCTCAGCTTCGGACACAAAATTTTTGGTATCCCAGGATAAGGACAGCACATCATCAAGTTCTCTGAATAATTACTGCTCATCAGTCTATTCCACTCTCTGTGATTAAAAGTTTGAATAAATCAAAGCATTTTAATTTAGTTAAGTGAAGTCATGTGTTCTTAGCAGTGGTAGGACAAAACCCCATGCAATTTGATCCAATGGTATTTCCTTAATAACTCTTTAAGGAAAAGAAAAGTATTCTCAGGTCACAGGAGGGAGAAGCAGCGCATAAGACACAGACTGATCCCATTCCTCTGGGCAAGTCCACCTGACCAAGCCACCCCATAAAGAGCAGCAGTGCTATGGAAGAGATTTCTGCTGCTTAGAGGGGGCTGGGGTCCAGGTCCTGGGCACAAACCCATACCGATGCCCGCTGCCTGGACTTCTTGCTGCTCCCCCTCAAGGAGCAGGAGGGCTGCCCCAGCTGGAGCCTCCGGCTCCCACAGAGGCTCCCGCCCGCCCAGCACCCGCAGAGGCTCCTCGCCCTCCACCGTGCACTCACCCCAGGGAAGTGGGCCCGGGCCTGCTTCCACCACAGCACCACCGTGAGCACCGCCAGGCCCAGCTCCAGCACCGAGCAGAGTAGCATCACAGACAGCACGCCCTGCGGGAGGACGCGGTTGGCAGACAGCCCGGCCTGGGCCCAGCGCCCCTTACTGAGGAGCTCCTTGAGAACAGTTCCCATATTTCCTGCTCTCTGATCCTCATTTCCGGGTCTGATATCTGCCCGGGACCAGGTTTGCCCTCGCTACACGTATGCACTCACGTTCGCACACACACCAGGTTTCCTGTGCCATGTCTTGATCGCTCGAGTCTTCCTTCTGTTTTGATTTCCTTAATTCCACATCCCAAGACTCTTGGTTTAAAGATGTGAGTAGCCCCTTGGCCCTGCCCTTCACTGTCTTGCTTGCCACTCCCTTCCGTTCACACAGCCAGGGTCTCCCCCCAAGGACCTCACAGCAGAGGACAGAGGACTGTCCAGAGGAAGGACACTAGCGTCGGGGTTGTCACCACACGCACCCCAGCTCCCACAGTCTGGCGTCACCCACCATCACGCTGGCTTTGGCAACGAAGCAGTCGGTGCTGTAACTCTCACGGTGAAAATAAAAATAGGACTGGGTGGTCGGCCTGGACATCCTGCTCAGCTCACACTCCTGAAAGGCGGAATCCAGAGCAGCCAGGGTGTAAGAAAGCAGAGCGACACCCAACACAGCCAGCACGGTGCTCAGGATGCTGCAGGCCAGGCTGCTGTGAACCTGGAAGAAGATGCTGAGTGAGGATGGCGCTGTCCAGAGAGCAGGGCCCCTGGGACACGTTCCCAGGGCATGGCAAACATTCACCGCTTTGTCCCCATCAGGAGGTCCAGGGAGAGCAGTCTGTCTGGAATGCCGCCTTAGGGCCGGCAGACATCTCTGGAGCTAGAGACAGTGCCCAGTGACCGAACACGCGTTTCCCTCCCTGTCCTTCTCCTGGCAGGTCTCTCAGTATGGGGCAGTGAAAATTCCCCTTGTAAAACCTTCGCCTGGATGGACAGCAAGGCCACCTGAGGCCCACCCTGCAGTGCCGCAGGACAGTGTGGTGAAAGGCACGGGCACTGCCAGGGTTTGGCCGCTGTTCCCGAAAGGCCTGTGTGTTAGGGCTGCGTGTGCACCTAGGAACCATTGGTTAGTGCTGGGCACTTTAGGAGCTGGGTGAGTCTTGATGTCCACAGTATATAGACTTAAGACTATTCCAGGCTTCCTCTGTGCCCCTTCTCCAGCCTGGAGAGGGTGACATGATGAGTAAGACAAGAGTTGAAAGTGGGCTTCAGCCCACTCTGAGACTGCATCCTGTGTCCCTGAGATTCCTGCATGTTTCCAGCTGGGGTAGGAGTCCTATACACCCCCCCAGCCCCTGGAAGTATAAAAAGTTGTTTGTGTAAGATGCTATTCAGTAGGGTTGTCACCAGCCACACGAACCACTTACATTTAAATACAATTAAATTAGTACTAAAGTCTACTGCATCAGTTTCACCACGTTTCAGTGCACCAGTGTAATAGCACAGAGGGAGCATGGTACAGTCATCACAGTGGGATTTGCTGGATGCTCTACCAGTGGCTCAGGGTCTAGGGGCAGTTCTCAAGAGTAGTCTCTAATTTCTGAAGACAGAGAGAGGCTGGCATTGCCCTGAGCACTTTCTCAAATTTCCTTGCTGCTTGGGAGAGATTTGCATAGTCAAATTTTCCACTTGAGTTCCTGTGCTATTGCACTTGTATGGCATTCTCTGGGGAGACTCTACATGAACCCCTGAGGTACATAGGTTGAGTGGCGACTAAGCAAATCTTTGCAGATTACAAAATCCTTGCCTTAAAATCCGGCTTTCCTGTCCCTACCACTTCCAACTTGAGTTTTTCCTGGAAAAAGTTAAAAGTAGGCAAAGTTGATCCCTTAGTCACGGAAATGACTAATAACGACTTTGTGACTAAAGAGCTTACATTGAAACCAATAGCAGTGTCAGCTTTCTGGTGGGATAGATGAATGAATGAGAAGCAATTCCTCATGTGGGCAGCATTTTATCTGGGGTTTCCCACAGATTTGATGCAAGGGATTATACAAGGCACCCACAGCAAAGGAACTTTTTTCTAACACTGTTCAGCTTCTTCATCATTAAGGAGCCAAATGTCAACAAGTGTTACCAGTAAAACTGGTCCACAAGCAGGAGAATTTTTTGTGTGAGGCTCCTGAGCCCTTGCTCAGAATACAGAATTTGATTTAGAGCTCTATGACTGGGGGAGGGGTGTCATGAGGACAAGAGCATGGGGGATCCAGAGTTAGATTCTAAATCTATCAGTGAGGGGCTTTCATTTCACAATGGGCAGATGCCCTGAAGACCCCTGTGTCTCATTTTTACCCATCAGGGCTGTGGTTCCCGTACTCACCAAAGGCTTAGTGGACTTCTTCTCTGTGATGATGGAGAGAGACCCAGAAACAATGAACTATTTGGGAAAGAGGAGAAACTTGTCAGGACAGTGCCCGGGTATGGAGAAGCTACGCACCTACCATCTGGTCTTCATGAGAACCTGTCATGGAAAAGCACCGGAGAAGGAATGACCAGTGATGAAGGACAGACACATTTAAAAACAAAGATTTGCCCCTTTGCGTGCAGTATTTGCCCCTTTGCGTGCAGTATTCAGTAACCTTGTGAAAGGCACATGGGGCCAGAGCTATCTCAGGAAGCAAAATGAGGAACTTAAAGGTCAGGAAAGAAGGATTTGATTTTTTTTTTTTTTTAACCAAGAGAGAAAAAATTTAGAGCTCAGTGTTCTTTGTAGAAGAATTTGAGCAAATGATCTGAACAGAGAAGAACTAGAGATCATCTTGTGACTTCCATTCTTCCTGGCACTAACACAGTGGGTCACTCTGAATGATTTACACATATATTCATACTGACACCTTTGAGATAAATTCCCATAAAAAGTGAACATAGTAAAAAGTCCATAAATGAACTGAATTTATTCTTTTCAAAGGAATGAGTTCAAATGGACAAAAGCTATATAAAAACAAGTTCAACAGATCCGGTCATCTAAGAAATGCAAAAAAAAAAAATTACACTGAGATTCTTCCATGTAACCTCTATCGGAATGGCTGTCATGAACAGTACAAAAGTAATGAATGCTGGAGAAGAGGTGGGAGAAAGGAACCTTCCTGTATTGTTGGTGGGAATGTAGATTAGTAACAAGCACTATGGAAACCAGTGTGGAGATTCCTCAAAACAGTAACATAGAAATACACTTTGACCCAGCTATACCACTCTTGGGTCTATTCCTGAAAGAATTAAGGATTGAATACCATAGTGATACATACATGTTTATAGTGGGTAATTCCCAGTAGCTAAGATGAAGAAAAGCCTAGATATCTGTCAATAAGTAAGGGAGAAAGCAAATGTGGCCTATGTCCACAATGGAATGTCACAGAGCCATAAAAAAGAATGAAATCCCATCCTTTAAAGGAAAATAGAGGGAATAGAAACCGTCATATTAAGGGAAAGTTGCTGGGCTGAGAAAGGTAAATATATTTTCTCATATGAGAAACTAAAAAATGTAAATAAATAAGGAAATAAATAAATGAGAGAAAACAGGAAACTAGTTGCTAGACTTTAAGATATGAGGAAGAGGATGAACAGGAGGGGAGAGGAAAAGGATGAAGGGGTGATAGTTGGATTGACATTGGTTAAGATATGTTAAATGCGTGCACCAACTTCCCAAAATAAACCCCCTCATTATGGAATACTACAGGCATCAAGAAAACACAATAGAAAGATAAATCCCCCTTGATCATGTTGAATTATCTTTCTAATGTGAAGCTGCATTCATTTTTCTGGAATCTTGTGGAGGAGTTCACATCTGCCTCCTCATGGAGATCATGCTCTTTCCTTCTATTGCCCTTGTCTGGTGTTGGCATCAGGATAATACGGGGCTTGTGAAAGGAACGTGAAAAGATTCCCTTCTTTTCACTACTCGTTTGGAAGAGTTTTGTCACACTATGTGACTGTGGTGGGGCACAGAATGAAAGATTACTTGGATTGGGCCGGGGATCTAGCTCAGTGGTTTCGCTGCCTGCCTCGCAAGTGGAAGGACCCGAGTTCAATCCCTGGTACCAAAAAAAAAACAAAAAAAAAGAAAGAAAGATTACTTGGAGATGAGACTTCAGTTCAGTCACAGAGGGGCCCCAGAGGGGCTGATCCTTCAGCTTAAGAGAGCATCAGGGAAACAGAGCTGAGACCTCTGGGGTTGTATATTGTAACAAGGACATGATCAGGCAGAGGGGACACAACGGCCAAAGCAAACATCTCTGAGAACACACTGCTTTTCACTCTGACTGTGGTTCTGCAGATTCTGCTCTGAACCCTAACTGTGCATCTCAGGAGTCCTGAGCTGTTGTCTAGAAAAATCCTTTCCTTTTTTCATTCTCTTCGAACAGTCCTTTGGCCAGAGTCTCTTCTCAGTGTTTGAGAAGGGATTGAATTAATTTTTTAAAAGCTGAGGATGAGGATTTTTAACAGACATGGAAGAGCCAGGTCAAAACTTTTAAGTGAGTGGCACCACTGGCAAAGATAAAATGATGAAAGAAAACAAAAGGTACAATGAGACTGGGTGGCAGGAAACCTTTAAGACTGTGTTTAGAACTTCAGAGAAAATTATTTTCTCTCACAGAGGTCTTCAAAGTCTAATAGACTTAGTCAGGCTACATGACACAACATCCATTGAAAATAAACATATTGGAAGAAAATCTTTGGTTCTGATTATCCCAGGATTAAGTCATGTATTTACAGAATGAGTTTTTAAAAAAGAGAATTAGCTGTCTCTCAAATGTGGATTGTGTTTAATGACTCACTTGCAAAGAGTAGAGAATGGAAAGAGGAGGGAAGAAATCATGTTACAGTGGAGAAGTCTGGAAAACTCTACCTCCACCCATGAACAAGGCAAACTTGGCCAGTGATATGTCCTGATAGTCTGCTCCCTTACGGTAACCTGAAGAGAAAGGCAGGTCACCTCTGTCATCTTCACCTTCGTCTAAACATGAGAGGAATGTTAGACAAATTCAAATTTACAAAGTTGACAAAAATCCCTCAAACCATCAAAGTCAATGATGGTGATAAAGTCTGCAGGAGTCTTAGGAGACAGAATAACTAAATACCACACAGGGCTCTTGAATGGATCATGGACAACAGAAGGGCACCTGGGGAGGACTGGAGAAATCAAATAAAATGAAGACTGCAGTTAATAAAAATAAGAAAAATGAACCAGATTTTTAAAAAAGGTTGATGTCTAGTTAATCAAAAGAACAAATACAGAAAAGGCAAATGAAAGTTTCTGAGTTGTTGGAGTCTAATAGAACAGCACTATGAGACTGAAAAGCTTACTTGTAAGAAAGACTGATCCAACAAATCTAGAAGAAAGTTGTCCTCAGAGAGAAGGACCTGAGTGTCCCTGACACCAAGACAGGAAGCTCTTTCCATGGAATTTCAAGCCCATCAACAAAGTGCAGACAGTTGCTCAATCGACCTTGTGTGTCTCCAGTTGCTTAGGTACTGAAGTCTTCCCCCTCTACCATTCTCTGTAGCATCTGGGTGGCCTTGGTGTGTGTGAGGACTTACCCTACCCTGGTGCCTATGTTCTAGATGGAAATGTACTTTTCCAAGCCTTCTTCTACTAGGAGAACTTTTGGAAAACCTTGGAAAAGTGCCATTAATATTACAGAGTTCAAAATGATAAGGTGAAAAATAAGATGATCTTCAAGAGCAATGCTTATTTGAATCAGGTAAGAATAGATTCAAAATAAAGCAATATCTGTCCTCCTGCACACACATACCTTCCCTGCCTACACCCACCGGAGACACTGTGTGATTGAATTCTTGCTCCCTGAAAACAAATGCAGCAGGCCATGTGTGAGGAGTCTAAACTGTTGACCTCTTTCTCCCTTCCCTCCCACCTTCCTCCTCTGCCATACTCTACTTACACACAGGGATCCTGCGAATGGGTATGCAGATTTTATCAGGGTAGAAAACACAGTGGTGAAATACGGGGAAGCAGGAGCAGCTGCCAGAATGATCCCCAAGCTCAATACCACCACACCACACAGGATCTGGATGGTCTGTTGGAAGGGGGAGAGAGGCTGACGATTAACCAGCACTGCAAAGACGGGGCCTGCCTACCTCTTCCGTGGTCCTCCTCCATCGTCCCCTGCTACTAGGATGTAGAACTGTAAAGCTGTGCAGTGAGAAGAGTGAGTTTCATTTTGGAGAGGATGCTGCTCCTCCACGGGAAACCAGGACCTCAGCCGCCTGGCAAGGGCTCTGCAGCCTCTACCACTTCTGCTGCTCAGGTCCTGGTCTCTTCGTGGCCCTTGTCTCCAGCCTCTGCCAGTGTAGGGCTCTCTGCATGCACAGAGAGTTGCTCTCCTTCTCTCTCTTGTGAAGAGGGAACATCTGAAAATCCTCACACTGACTGCAGTGTTGGTGGCATAGAAGGCTCTCCCCACAGCTCCCCAACCCCAGCAGATACAGGATTTGGGGCCAGCTCTCTCGAGCCCCACCACCTCCTTCATCCATGAAACGGTCTTGGGGATCCCGAGGCTCTGTCTGAAGAGGCAAGGTTGGCCTCTTTTCACCTGAGAGGCTCACAGCTCTGTCGACTTTTATCCATGACTCACGGAAGCCTGGGTGAGTGTGTGCTTGAGGTGGGGCCACCAGCAGAAACAGAGCTGGAAGCCAGAACTCTGTGTTTTCTTCCCAGGAGTGGACCGAGTCCTTCTCCTGTCCTCCCTTCAACCAGTGGAGATCTTTCATAAATACTAGATGAGAGGAGAGACATGAGCTAAAAATGCATATTATCCTTCTTCTCAAAAGAAGCAAAAAAGGGGAAGTTTGCTTTCCTGTGGTTTGCAGTGAAAGAAAAGGTCTCCAATAAATCAGTATACCTATTAAATATGCAACAAAAAACACACAGAAAACAGCACGTAAAACATGTATCACTTCAACATTAGTTTCATAGAGGAAAGTATAAAGAACTATACTTTAATATGAAAATATGAAAGCATTTAGCAAAACAACACAAAGTGAAACACTGGTATTCGCTGTGAGGGAAACACTGTTTTCATCAGGTTGGCCTCTCCTGGGAAGGACTGAAGAGCTCTCCAGCAGAGCAAGCGGCCTGCGTCTCCCTGCCAGAGAAACCCTCTCCCTCACCATGGATCCCAGTGTGTCCCCCTGTCCTCTACCCCAGCCATCCCGCGGGGCTTACCCCAAACACGCTCAGCTCTGCCTTTAGCCATTTCTCCAGGCTTTGCTGTGTCTGGCTGGGGGCTCTCGGCTTCTCTGTCTGGGGGAGGCGGATGCCCTGTGCCGTGAGCACCGCTAAGGCCTCACTGGGGATGGGCTGTGACGTCATGCTGTCGCTGCCAAAGCTGGAAGAGAAAAAATTCAGCTCGTATAAAGCCCAGGGCATCCACATTCTGCCTCCCCAAGTTGTAGGTTATTTGCTGCATTGTTCAGACTTGACCTATCATTTAGGGAAACAGCCTTGTCGGATGGAAATCTGAAAACCACAGAGCCTTGGTTGCTTGAGATTTTTCCGTAATGCTTGACACGGGTGGCAGGTGACACACAGCACGGGAGACACAGTGTGAGTCTCGAGAGGTCCTGGATTTCACAAGCAGAGGCGCACACAGCACACAGTGTGCAGCGGTCTCCCTTTCCCAGTCCTGCCTACAGGCACTGCGCTGCCCTGTGTCGGGCGAATCTCTCCCTCTGCCCACCATGGGACGTGAGCAGGCCCCCACCTCCCGCCTCCCCAGCATTCCTAGCCAGGGGCTGCCCACGTGCAAGTGCCTGGGAGAATTCAGAGCCTAGAGCTCTGCTGCCCTTAACCACGAGGTCAGTGACCAAGCAGGACCACGCAGCTGGAAAACAGCAGGAGGAGAGGCCGAAGCAGGCTCTGCTCCCCTCTCCCCATTCTCCTTCCAGGGGCTCTGGGTCCCGAGAGATCTCAAGGGGCTTCAGGAGGAATCTTCCCTCCCTGTGCTCACACGGGGTGGTGGCAGGGGAAGTCCTCGGGTCCCCTACCTGTCCCCGGGTTCAGCCTGCTGTGCACTGAGCTCTCGGAGTCTCCAGGAGGCTGTGGCTCCGGCTTCTCTGCTTCCGATCAATAGTTCCCGATTTTTGTCTTCCGCAAGTCACCAGCCCTTTAGTCTACTGTTTACAGCCACACAGGATGTGAGAAGCAAAGCTTGTAGATTCGTGTACTAAGCCTGGACTTCCCTTTTTGCAGTCACTTAGTAACTTCAGAAAAATTACTCATAGAAACAACTCCTGTTGGGACGGTGTGGAAGCCACTTAGCCTGAGGCGCGTGTGGACACCAATGCACACGGGGCCCCTGTTATTAGACAAGTCTGTGTTCCCGAAGCCTCAGCTTTTAGTCTGCTAACCAGAGAGTAATATTCACAGGGGAAGATGGCCTTAATAATGACAGAAAACATTTATGAGAAGTTTATCACATTTCTAAGAGCACTCATCAATATGTAACTAAACAATAACATTTCCAGGAATAGTAACATCGATGAACATTAGCATTCCATTATGTATATTTTACCATATTCATAATAGTAATAATGGCTACATGCTTTCAAGAAACATTCACTATTACATGGCCAATAACAGTAATGATGAACACAAACAATACCTTTATTACTCTACTATTTATATCTACTTTTTCCTTTGTCCAATTCTCAACTCACGACAGGCTGAAGGCTACATTTTATACCGACATCTAGTTGCTGCCTTTCCCACAGCTGCCTCCTCTGCTGGCTGCCCTCTGTCTCTGACAATAGACCACTGTCCTCGGGAAAGCCTGGGCTCAGACAGGGACATAGTGAGACAGGAGGAGATACAATGTGACGTCATGAGAGACTTGGATCAATGCAACAGACTCACGCTTGGCATGGTTTCAGGAGGACTGGGTCCTGTGCCTGTCAGCCCTGGGTGGGTTCTTCTGAAGCTGCCTTTGGTGTATGGAGCAAGGTCACTGGAGCCAGCACTGCCTGTGCACTGACCTGCCACACTCCCTTCCTCTTCTGGGGTCAGGGGGGCCGCAGAAGGACCTAGAATCACAGCATAAGACACCACTGTCACCTCACAGGGCTGGGGGACTGCGCCTGACTCCACACACTGGCTCTTGCGGTGCAGACAGGAGTTAAGAAAGGCCAAAACTGGTACTTGTCTATATCCCAGCATTCTAGTAGGCTAAGGCAGGAGGACCAGTTAAAGCCCAGCCTGAGTAACTGGCAGCTTAGTGAGACTTTGTCTCAAAATATAGAATAATAATAATTAAAGATAAACATAAAAAGAGGTAGAGATTCAGCTCGGGATGAAAGCCTTTGGTTCAAAACCCAGAATCCCACACGATTACTAAATAGACTCTTCGTGTTATGTCCTGGAAATGAGTCAGGGAGCCGTTCTGGATTTGCTCGGAAATTTGTGGTGAATGGCAGCAAATCCTCCACCCCCGCCTCCCCTAATTCCCTGCTGCCCGTTCCCGTTCCCTGGCAGCCTGCTGCCATTTCCCCATCATGCCCTGGGCCCTCGTCCCTGCCACAGAGTCTAGTGAGGTGGGGGTGCAGCCCTGCTTGAGCCCCCAGAGAGGGAGCTTGGCACCTGAAGGGACAGAACACCTGCCTTCCCTCCAGGAGAGCTTCCTAATAATCCACCAGAGACATCTGCACGCCCAAGCAATGACTGTCTCTCCAGTCTGTTTTTTTTGTATCATCCTAAGTTTAGTGATTTTAGAGAAGTTTAAGGATCACACGTGATAACACATCTACACAGTGGCCCAAAGTGGTTTATTCAGGGCCCCTTACCTGCACATCTGAGCCATATATTCTCACTATCATGCCAGCCCCCCCCCCTTTCTCGTTCTCTCCCCCCCCTTATTTTCCTTTATGCTTCAATAATCTTTGAACAAAAGCGTCCTCTCTCTGCTCTCTCAGCTCAGTCCCACCACACCCTCAGCAGCTTCCACCCCGGTTCAGGGGGGAAAGGCTGGGTGAGGACGCCCGCCGATCAGCAGCCCAGGACAGGGCTCGCGCTGTGGACAGGCAGCCCCTTGTTGGTGCAGGGAACCGTCCTGGGCGCCGTAGGGTGCTTGGCGACTCCAGGCTTCTTCTCACTGGAGCTATGACAGCCAGGACACAGCCGAGCGCCACCGATGGGGGAGGGACAAAATCCCCACCTCTCGCGGAGGAGCACTGACCAGAAGCAGCAGTGATTCCCGGGACTTCTGTGTGAAGTGGGTGGCAAAGAATCAGCACTGTTTTCTTTCAATCAAATTATTTTCTGATTTTAATTTTTAAACAATTTCAACTATATTAAAATACATATAATCCAGCTGGTTAACCACTTTATATGGACAGTTCAGTACTATTACAAACATATTCCCTATGTAACAGATCTCTAGAAGGTTTTCATCCTGCAAACCCAGCAACTCTTTGCCTCCTGAGCAGCAGATGCCTGTCAACTCTCCTTCTCCTTTCTGATCCTGTGAGTTCTGCGACACTTGGTGTCCCACACGACTGGAACCACTGCATGTGGCGGGTATCTGTGTGTGTGACTGGTGTGTTTCACACAGCACAGTCCCCAACTTTCATCAGTTCTGTACCATGGAGTGAGGTTTCTTTATTTTGTAAGCCTGACTAAAGTGCACATTGTCTTTGTCTATTCATCTAACCCCCTATACCAGGTTCCTTCCACCCCTGGCTATTGTTAATGATGCTGCAAAGAGCCCCAGCCTGCAAATGTCTTTTCAAGATCGGATAATTGGGAGGCCTACCTTTCATTCTTTTATTTTTAAAAAGCATGAAACACCATTTTTATCTTGCTGTTTCTGTGGGTCAGGTTCCTCTGGCCCTGGGTTTCTCACCAAGTTGTAACACAAGCATTGGCTAAGTCTGCCACACTCGAAGATGGCTGATCACTCATGTGGCAATTGGTGTATTTCAGTTCTTTGTGAGATGTTGGTCACAGACCACCTCCCCTTTCTTACCACATAGTTCTGTGTTTATATGGCCCTTTCTTTCATCAAAGCAAGCAAGCTGGCTAATGTAGAGATACAGCAGGAGCCCAAACAGGACAAAGTAACCCTGTTGTTAACCTAGCCTTGAAACTAAAATCTCCATGCGTTAGTCATGCTCTGTTTTTCCGAAGTATATTAATGGGTCCAGCCTATACTCAAAGGGAAAGAGGACAAACAAGAGCACAGATGCTAGATAGTAGAGACAGTTGGGAGCCCTCTCAAAAGCTATCTACTGATTATCATATTTACATCAATCCTATAATTTCATAGCCACAATATCAGAAGATATGGTCCCCCCAAAATAACTTATAAGTGGCCTCAAAGAGCTTCCATCTGTTGTGAAAATAAAATGCTCACACCAGAAAAAAATACAATAATATGAAAACATAGCGTAATAGAAAAAATTGGGTCCCTCTTGATGGATTTTCAGTTAAAAAATATAACTACCTATGACCTTCAAGCATTATTGTGTCAGATTGGCTTGGGAGAATCCAGGGGATGGTGGAGCCCACTCCCGGGTGTGTCTGGGTGGGTCAGGGAGGCATGGCTGTGGGGTCTACCTCTGGTCTCTTGCTGCATCCTCCCCGGCACTATTTCCCTGTTCTGCTTCCTGGCTGCCATGAACTAAGTGGCTTTGCTCTGCCACTCCATTTCTCTAGGGTTGGTTTCTAGAGGTTTAGCTTGTCCTTTGCTAGAGCCATGTCTTTTGGTTTCTCTGCATGCTCTGTGATCTTTTGCTGAGATGTGGGATGTAATTAAACTCTCCCAGTTATTACAGATTAGCTTTGTAGAGCGTGAGACCTTCAGCGATCAGCACAGCTATAGACTCCAGAGCCCTAGAATCCTGTGGGGATGCGTCTCCTCTGGGCTGTATGTGCAGTTGTCTGCGAAGAGGTTTCCTGCGTGCTCTCCAGGCACAGTCACCTCTGTCCCCCCTGGTATCGTCTGCGATAGTTCCGTCTATCCAGGGCTGAGGCAGGGTGCTCATCTTTTTCCCAGAGCCCAGCACCCCCAAATGCTGTGCAAACTGTGCTGGTTCCTGCAGTGCTCTGGGTCAGAGGAGATGGAAATCACCCTCCTAGAAGGCCCCCTAAAATCTAGGCACACTTACTTTGCCTTCTTCCATGATATTTTCCTCCAACTACAGTGTTAGGAGAGAGAAGGGCTGGATTTGTACGAGGACATGAATTCTCCCGCCCACTCTCATGCTTGTCTTCCCGGCCTCACACTTCGCCTCAGGTGTGGTGCCATCTCTGCAGCTCCTGCAGTTCCCACAAGGGTGCTCTAGTACACAGAGAGTTCTTAGGGTAGAAGGCTACAGGGGCAATGTAGGGCTGAAGCTTCACTGTGCACTATCTTCATGAAGTTCCTAAAGTGCTCTTTGTCATGAAAGTATATTATTTCTCCATCAATGTTGAAAGATAGTTTTGCAGGGTACATCAGTCTGGGCTGGAGGTTGTTTTCCTTTAGGGCTTGAAATATGTCATTTCACACTCTTCTTCCCTTGTGGGTTTGTATTGAGAAGTCTGCTGTGATTCTGATGGGCTTTCCTTTGTATGTGATTTGTTTTTTTTCTCTAACTGCTTGTAGAATTTTGTTCTTCTGTTGGGTTTCTGAAATCTTAACTATTACATACCTATGTGTAGATTTTTTTTGATCACAGCTAGTTGGAGTCCTAAATGCCTCACTTAGCTGCATGTCAAATTCTCTCCCCCTATTTGGGAAGTTTTCTGCCATGACTTCTGTGAACAGTTTTTTTTTTTATGTTGTCTGCACTCTCTCCTGTTTCTTCATTGACTTCGATCAGTCTGACATTATTCTTCTTTGCATCGTCTATCAGCTGCTGGATTGATTTTCTGTGGTCCTTTACTATTTTCAAGACATTTTTCTTTTCCTGGTCAGCAATTGCAATCCTATCTTCTATATCTGAAATTCTGTCTTCACATTGGCTCATTCTGCTGCATAAACTTTCAGTGGAGTTGTTAATCTCTTGGAAATCTGTTTGCATCTGTTTTATGGATTCCATTTGTTTCCCACGTTGGGAGTCCATCATTTTTCTCAGCTCCTCTAATTTTTTATCTGTGTCCACTTTAGATTTATTAGTCATGTCTTGCATTGTGGGCACAATCTCTGCTGTTATCTGAGAAATTATTTCTAATTTAATTTTTTCCAGATCCTCTTTTGTTGCCAGTTCAGGGAGTCCAGGTGGTTGAGCATCAGATTGTTTCATCTCATTGCCCTTTGGGGTTGCCTTAGGTGATCTGGAAGCCTGATTTCCCAGCTAGGTCCTGTTTTCCAGGTCCATCTTCATCTCAGCTTTCTTGGGCAACCCTTCAACCCATCTTTTCTAAAACCAGAGGCATCCTCTTGTCTTATTAAGGTACCTGCCCGAGTCATGATTACAATTAGCCCATCTACTCCAGCCCCTCTCTTTCTCACACACTAGGAACTCACCTCTATCGATATGTATTTCTGAAGCATCTAACATAATCTCCTTGGTGGGATATTATTCTTTAGTGTTTGGGAAACAAAAGCCAGAAGCTTGACAGCAATGCCTGTCTCTTTTTCCTTCCTCCATTTATATTTGCCTGTAGTCCTCACACACCCCCTATTTGCAGATGTTATTTCAAGGAAAGAACTCCAAAGTCCTCAGTTCTTGGAATGCAGAACAGTGTTTTGCAAGAATTTTGGTCCTGCTGGTAATGTCTTGCACATAAAGACTGCTGGACAACAGGAAGCGACAGGGAACATGCAGCGCACCCACCTACTCCAGCATCAGCAGATTCTGAGCAGGAAGGGCAGCCTTACCACCAGCAGTTTCATAAATCTGCTGGAACTTCTCATATGTTTGTGAGAAGTTTCTTACTGTAATGGAGAAGAAAAGGGAAGTGTAACTCAAATAAAGGAGAAAATATTTTCTGAGAATGGAGATTTAATCAGTGTCCCAGCTCTCTCTGAGCAGGAAAATTTAACAGCTAGATAGAAATCTCTGGCTCTTTCTGAGCTCTGTGGGCTTTTGGGTGATTCCACTAGTAAAAAAATTTCTTACATCAATGTAATAGCTTCAGGGAAGACCGTTAGTAAGTGCATGCAGATCCTGGGGAGCAGCTGTGTGGACCAGAGTGGTGCAGCTGCAGGTGGATCCCAGCCAGGGCTCTGGCCTGACCCCAGAGGCTTGGGCACTCCTGCCCAAACCAAAGGCCTGCCCAGAAAAGAACTGTACAGGTGCACAAGCCACAGCCAGAGGCTCACCCTGATACCATTGATAAGTGCATGGAGACCCTAGCTAGTACCCTGTGCAGACAAAAGGAACTGGGGTGCACAGCCCCCAACCAAAGGCCCTCCAAGACAACAGTTACATAGGGCCCCCAGTGAGAGGCACACCTAGATACCATCCCAAGTGTGCACAGGCCCCAGCCAGACAACAGGTCAGCTCAGGGATCCAGGAGGCCAACACTCTGAACCCAGGAATTGATGAACTGGTGAGCAGCAGAGTAAAGGCTGCTCAGTGGCTTGCTGAGAATTGAAGACCACTGGGTGAGCAAAAAGTCACCTCAATATACAAAGGAAAGCTCATCAGAATCACAGCACAATTCTGAACACAAATTGACGGTCCCAGCCATCAGTAGTCGAACAGTACCTGAGAGGAGGGGAGAGGATGAAAGAAAAACACAACCTCCGAGGAAAAGAAAAAGGAGAGAGAGGCGGAGGAGAGACCCCTCTTCCCACTTTATTGCCCTTTATATACCTTTTCCACAACCCCCAACCCCTCCTCTGCACATAATTCGACGACTAATTATTTTCCAGGGAAAAGGTCAAATGTATCTTTACAACTCCTGGAATAACGTTCCCTTGCACTGCAGACATTCGAACTCTTTCTATTTAACCACTCTCGTTACAAGTAACCATCCTTGTTTTTGTGCCAGCTGCATATCCAGGATTCATTATGTTCTCAAGAGACTCAGCGGTCTCTCAAGGTTATTTCAACTTTTCGCTCTCCACAACAAATCCACAAGGCAAGAATAGTGTGGATAGGCATATTTCAAGCCCTAAAGGAAAACAGCCTCCAGCCCAGATTGATGTACCCTGCAAAGCTATCTTTCAACATTGAAGGAGAAATAATATACTTTTATGACAAAGAGCACCTTAGGAACTTCATGAATACCAAATCAGCACTCCAAAAATTTTAGACAATATCCTAGGAAAAGACAATGAGGATCACAACCCACAGGAAGCCCAGCAGAATGAATCCATCAGGCACAACAAGAAATTAAACACAAAGGGGGAGAATCCAACAAAAAGAAAAAGTTATGACAATGATAAGCCAATATACATCAGTTATAACCATCAATGTTAATCGTCTCATTTAACCAAACAAAAGAAATGGACCAGCAGAATGGGTCAAGAAGCAAGATCCAACAATATGCTGCATACAAGAAACATAATTAATTCAAAAAAGAAACTCATAGAGTGAAAGTTAAAGGGTGGAAAACAATACTCCATGAAACAGGAACCCGCAAAAAAGCAGGAGTAGCTGTCTTCTCCAGATCAAGTGGATCTCAAGCCAACACTGATTAAGAGAGACAAAGAAAGACACTACATCCTTGTAAAGGGAACAAACCACAGGAAGAGATGACAATCATAAATATGTATGCACCAAATGCTAGCGCATGCAACTATATAAAAATACTAATGGACATGAAAAATCATACAAGCACTAATACAATAGTAGTGGAGGACTGCAATACCCCACTGTCACAAATAGATAAATCACTTAGACAAAAAATAAACAACAAAATACTAGAACTCAATCAAACTTTTGAAAAATGAACTTAATAGGTGTTTATAGTGTTCCACCCCACAAAATCAGAATGCACGTTCTTTTCAGCTGCACTTGGGTCATCCTCCAAAATAGACCACATATTTGGGCATAAAACATGTTTAAGTAAGTGCAAAGCAAATGAAGTTATACCCTGTATATTGTCAGACTATAGTGCGATGCAATTGGAGGTCCATAGCAAAAGAAACAGTAAGAATTTCATAAACACATGGAAATTGAACAACACACTTCTGAATAACCAGTGGGTAACAGAGGAAATTAAAGAAGAAATCAGACAGTTCCTACAATTAAATGACAAAGACAATACAACGTAGCAGAATCTATGGGACACAATGAAAGCAGTCTTACGAGGGAAATTCATGGCAATGAATATTCATATGAGGAAAACAGAGTGAGCCCAATTACACAACCTGATGCTGAACCTCAAGCTTCTACAAAAAGAAGAGCAGGACAACCCCAAAGCTCATACTAGGGAGGAAATTATAAAGAACAGAGCAGAAATCAATGCAATGGAGACTAAGAGAATGATTCAAAAAAATCAGTGAAGCAAAGAGCTGGTTCTTTGAATGAATCAACAAAATTGACAGACCCTTTGCCAACCTTATCAGAAAAAGGAAAGAAAAGCCCCAAATCCATGCAATTAGGAATGAAAATGATGAAATTACAATGGACCCAGCAGAAATCCAGAGGATCTTCAATACCTACTTCCAGAACCTATAAGCCAATAAGATGGACAACACAGAAGAAATGGACAGATTCCTAGATATGCATGAATTATCAAAGGTAAACAAAGATGACCTAAAACTTCTAAACAACCCAAAATCAATCGATGAAATTGAAAATGTAATTTAAAAATTACCAACTAAGAAAAGCCCAGGTCCTGATGGCTTCACTGCCTAATTCTACAAGACATTTAGAGAGGAACTACTGCCACTACTATTTAAACTCTTCAAGGAAATTGAAAGGGAAGCACAACACCTGAATTCATCCCTCTAAGCAGGCATCATCTTGATTGCCAAAGCAGAGAAAGACCCAACCAAAAAAGAGAACTATAGGCCAATCTCACTAATGAACATAGATGCAAAAATCCTTAAAAAGATACTGGCAAATAGAATGCAGAAGATCATCAAGAAGATCATACACCCTGACTGACTGCGATTTATCCCAGGGATGCAGGGATGGTTTAACATACACAAATCAATAAATGTAATGCACTCTATCAATAGAGCCAAGGACAAAAACCACATGATCATCCCAATAGATGCAGAAAAGCATTTGACAAAATCCAACATGCATTTATGATAAAAACCCTACAAAAA